>RJWJ010023506.1:0-25763 GCA_004363605.1 Indri indri | reverse complement strand
CCCTTTTTATCCTGCCCTGGATAGAAAAGAACATTGCACAGCTCTTTTTCTGCTATGGAGAAGACCCCATCAGCAGGGGACTGTGATGTGACTTTTATTCCCCCAGTTGCCCACGCTCAGCTGTCTCGTGGCATTGGCCCTTATGGAGAGTAACCGTAAACTCACCTCTCATCTCAGGTCGCATTATAATGCTCTACTCCTGTCACCTGTTGCCTTCTGCTTTTCCCAAAGCAAGGATTCCTCCTTGTCTCATGGAAGCTGTCAGGTTCCCTACGGAAGCCCCCCCAGCAAGCTTCTATGGGTCCCGGTCACGGGCACGCTTCGCTAAGGGCGGACACGGGACAGTGTGCAGCGGTAACATGGTTAGCGCCTCCTGAAAGTGTTGAGGTCAGCTTTTCCCTGGGCGGTGGACACTGAGTTCCTCTTAATCTGTCCTGAGAAGGTTTGACCTGCTGTGTCAAACCAGGTCCCCAAAGAGCTCCAAGAACTGCGTGTTTCTGCAAGTGGAGGCACAGCCCACCTTTAAGGAGGGCCTCGTTTATAAGCAAAAGGGCAGAAACAGGTGCCAAGTGATGAAAGAGAAATGACAAACTCACCCAAGAAGCAGGTAGCAGGATCCGTCCTGCAGGCGCAGGCTGGGGTCCGTTCTGCTCTGGGCTCTGCGGCTGCATTTGCTGTGGGTTGGCGTCTCCTGGAGGGTGCTAGTCAGGTGGAAAGGCTCTGGAACCTTCTGTGTGGAAGGCTGGGAAGCTTGGCTGAACTTTTCTGTGAAGAACATAGAGGTGGGATTGGAGGGTTTTTCTTTTCTCTCTCCCAGGGTGATTTATCTCTTGGCAGAATAAAATACACATTTTTTTTTCCTGGTTGTTTTTGCCCGGGTTCTATCTGCCTGTCCTCATCTCTCAACACGGCCTATCTGGGCTCCTATCTTATCTGAAGTTTCAGCTCTGATGACAGGCTGGGTGTCAGTGGCTGGCCAAGAATGGGGCAGGGAGCCTTCCGCCCTGGGTGCAAGCAATAACGGGACGTTGCCTGCAGAGAATTTTAAAAACAATAATAAAACAGGCTAAGTTTGGGTCTACTTTCTGTCATCACCATGTGCTGGCCATTCTGAAAAATGTTGGTGATTAAATATACCTTCCAGAAAAAAAAAAATCTTTTGTTGGTACAAGTTCTAAACAACTGCTGCGGCGATGGCTGAGTTCCAGTGATACATGGTGGTTTCACATTAGCAGATTTTTACCACTCGTTTGTTCATAAACATTGTTTTATGCATGGAAGTTAATTTGGAGAACTCCCAGTTCTACAGTCAGCGCCGACACGTGTGGACTTAGCTCTGTGCCTTAGTTTCAAGGGTAAGTTCAGAACATTAATAGTTCCGAATCCCAGCTTACTTGGGATGTAGGTAATGCTATGTATTTCTATGTTTAGACGCCAAATTCAAACAAGCAACAATAGCCAGATTGGAAATGCTGACACAGAGCTTGAGTTATTTTGCTTCATCATCCTACGTGACCGCTTGGCATTTTTAAATGAGTATTTAACATTCAAACCAGCGAAACTGTGTGAACTGCAGGGTCGAATATCTTTGTTTGGCGAGAGCCAATCTTAGCTTGCATGTGAAATATTTTGTGGAATTTGATGGTATCTTTACGATGAAAGCTGCTTCTTAATTATTGTTTGTTCTAAAATCAAAGGACAAATCAAGACATTAAATGCCTGTGGTTTGATTTCGTAGCTGCCTGCATGGGACCTTTTGCAAATGCTTCGATTTTATTTTACCCTGTTTTGATTTTGTTAAAATTTACCAGATATTTTTATAACTGCACGGTTATACACACAAAATTTCATAATGGGAAAGCGACATGTCCTGCATGTTTACTCTGGCCATTATGATTGTGCATTTAATTTCGTGATTATCACAAAAAATACATTCATGGAGGGGAGGCTGTTAAAAATGGTCTGCCCAGGTGGCAAACATTCCGGGGACCCCGCAGTGTGACAGGCCGTCTCTGGCCACCGCAGTTCCCCTGAGCACGGTGCTTTTCCCCTTGCAGACTCCTGCTCCTGCTTTGAGAGTCGGCTCACACATCTCCTCCTCTGGGAGACTTTCCGATTCAATCTCACCCAAATGATCAGTTACCCACTCTTTTTTGCCGTCACTGTTCGTACAGGCGCTAGTGTATCCTTGCGTTGCCAGCACTGAGTTCTGCCATTGACAATAGTTATGAAGAAACAAGTTAGAACTCGGCACCAGCACGAGTGTATCCTTGCATTGGCAGCGCTGAGTTCTGATCACTGATTTGCACGTCTCTCTCGGGTTGCAGGCGATGAGCTAATGGAGAGCAGGGGTCGCAGCTGGTTCATCTCAATAACCCCAGTTCTCAGCCTGATCCCAGGCACACAGTGGGTGCAAATTCACGCTTGGAATGAGGGAAGAATGACGTGGGTCTCAGCAGCTGTTAGATTGGGTTCGGCTTGGAGACTGCTTTTATGCAACTTTTTTTCTGTCCCGCCAGCTCAGTGGCTAACACCCTGTGCAGGTCCTCCCCCCGCTGCTGCCTTGTGTACCCGACACACACTCCAGTGGGGGCTGGGGTTGGGGGGGACATGCAATCCAGACTTCTAGAAATTGCGCAGTGTATGGTGACGCTCTGGGTGAGGCATGGACATTATTTCCTGATAACTAAGGTCCAGGACGAGTTCAGGTCATCTGAGTGCAGCATCCCTGCCGCCCAGCCCATCCAGGGTGCTGGGAATAATCCAAAAGCACAAAGGCCACAATTACCTGCCTGACACCCTGTCCCATTAACCCCGGGGAGGCGAGCGCCTACTGTGTGCCAGCACTATTCCAGGGCATGGAAATGCCAGGGAAGATGCAAAGGTTCATTGCAGAAGAATCAGAGAATGCAAATAAGTGGAGATAGATTTTTTAAAAATGCCCATAATCCTGTCACCTGGGGATAATCGTGATTAGGACTTTGGTACAGACCTTTCCTTTGTCTGTCTCCCTGTGCGTAGGTGTGTGCTCTACACAAAGGGACCCATAACGCACGTCCTGTCTTGCGACCTGATTTCCCCACCTAACAATGTCTCATCAGCATCTTCCCCTGGTCTCACCTGCTCACTCGTATTGCCCCACGTGATTGAATTATGATATATTCAACCCACCTGTGATTGGTGGGTATTTAGGTTGGTTTTAAATTTGTCTTTCCTGTTAAGAACAACACCTATGCTGTTTATAAGCGTAGATGACTCACTGGGCAAATGCTTAGCCATATCTCTAACGTCCGGAAGTGGAATTGCCGGGTCGAAGGGCAGGGCTGATAAGCTGCCCTGTAACACGCTGCCTGTTGGGAAGGGTTCTCGGGGCTTTGTGGCCATCCGGTAATGAGAAGCCTCACCTGGAGCGAGGGGTCTCCTGGGTTGGGTCCCACCTCAAGGAACTCTGCATCTGTACCTGTCCCAGGTAACGACAGACGCCGCAGCTCAAAGCAGTGCGGCCTTGCAGGGCAGAACCCACGCGGGAAGCAGAGCTGCCGAGGGCAAGGACTTTCCCTTACGTGGTTCACTCTGCTGTTAGGAGGAAGAGCCTACGTAGCTGCTCCCAGCAGCCTTTCTCGTAGGTCACATTAGCCACCCAGCTCCCCTGCCCGCCCCTGGACCCGACAGTGGGGAAGGGGTGTTGCTCTGGCTGATTTACTTCCACCGTGACTTGCACGCCTGCACCCCCTCAGGCTCCTCAACAGAGGGGGAGGGGTGGGCTGCTGGCGCCCAGCAGTGAAAGCCATCAGGGAATGTGCCTGCCCCCCTGATGTCCCCAAACTGCAGCTTCATCAGGGCTCAGTGAAAGCCACTGTATACTCAGGGTCTAACAGAGTACTGCACACATAGTAGGTGCTTAATAAAATATAAGTTGAATAAAGTCTTTCATGGGTCATCACTTGAAAAATCCTCAACACAGTGGCTCAAGGGCTCACCCCGGAGTTTGTGGGACGTCCCAGAGATTCCCGAGGTAGTACTTAGCTTCGTCTGTAGCCACTTGCCCTAAATTCCTGCTCTTCAAAGCCTGGTCTCCAGTCCCCCACTATTCACTGTGAAAAATTTCAAACACACTACAAAGTTAAAAGAATAATATATAATCACCTCAAATTTAATACTAATAATTGTTACTATTTTGCCATATCTTCTTTCTCTACACATGATACTTCTCTCCTACATACTTTACATGTATCTAAAAATATTGATGGTATCCTATATAACTGCGAAACTGTTACCTCATTCAAAGCAATCAACGATTCTTCGGCATTTTCTAAGAGTCAGCCCATACTCATATTTCTTCTTTCATCCCTAGAATGTCTTTATATATTTTTCAAACCAGGATCCAATCAAAGATAGTACATTGCAGTGTGTTTTTGTGTCTCTTTCATCCGTCTTAGGCCAAAATCATCTCCCCACTATTTTTTCCCGTGACAGTAACCTTTTGAGGATGCCAGGCCAGTTGTCTTGTAGAATATCCCACATTCTAGCTCCATCGGATCATTCCTGGAGGTGTCATGTAACTTGTTTCTCTATCCCTGGTATTCTCTGTAAACTGATGAGGTCCAGGTTAAATATTTTTGGCAAGAATGGGTGATACTGAGTTCTTCATGGTGTGTCATACCAGGTGGCTGTTCTCCTGCTGGTGACAATACATTTGATATGTTCGATCCTCTAAGAGTAGAGTCAAGACCAGTTTTTTTGTCTTTCATTCCATAAAGGACCATCAGTACAAATCTGTTTATGTATATTGGACTTTTACTGAGAGTGTGGGCATGGTGGAATGGATGATAGTAGAAAACAGAAACAGAAATAGCTTAAAAGTGAATATTCTGTTGGGTGGCGACAGAGTGGATGCCGTCATAGTCCCTCCTTTCTTCCTTTCCTGTTGCAACCAAATCAGCCCATTCATACTGCAAAAAACAAACAAAACAAAACAAAAAGTTGACTATCAGGCAGCTCGAATATGCCGTAGGGATGGTTAGCTGGCGATCTGTCTGCTTGGATACCGTCATGGCCTGATGGCATGAACACAAACGTTCTTAATTTTTTTCTCAGTTCAAGAGCTCTGCGAGCCTCTCCTTTTCATCCTCTCCGAGAAAGTGTGAAATTTTCATTTGAAAAATAAAAAAATCCATGTGGCTTTGTTATGCAGAGCCGTCGTTTCCTCCTAGAGCATGATCAGAGGATTTTACTGTTCTCAATCAAAATAGCCCGCAAAGGGGTTACCCTAAACAGAAAGCCATTCATCCTAATGTTCCATCCCTAGCAACATACAGATCCATCAGAGGGTTTGAAATGCCAGTTTTTATTAAAAAATGTATCGCATAGTCATTTTTGAATCACCAACATAAGCATATGTTAAAAAATTTAAAATGTAGAAATGAGTTTATAATATAGAATAAGCCTCGCTCCCATGCCTGTCTCTCCTAGCCACTCAATTTCTTTCCAGAAACAACCACCGTTACTAGGTTTTTATGTATCTCTTCAGAGATACTTTATGCACACACAACAGCTACAGAATACTTTCTCCATTTTTGTGTATTAATATAGCTCACCGTGCATCCTGGTCCATGTCTTGCTTTTCACTTAATATATTATGAAGAATGTTCCATAATAGGCACAAGTCGAGCAGAGTTTTTTCTTTTTCACGACCGCATAGTATTCTGTTCAACTCTTTGGCTGCGCCATAATTTATTTAATCGATTCTCCATTGATTGTCACTTAGGTTGTTTGTGATCTACTGCAAACGGTGCTTAATGAATATTCTCACATGTGCAGTTCCAGTCATCCCCCTTATCTGTGGTGTTGTTCTTTGTTGTTTCTGTAACCTGTGGTCAACCTTGGCCCAAAAATAGTAAATGGAAAATTCCAGGAAGACACAATCCACTCGCTGTTCTGAGTATCGTGTGAAACAAGTCGGCTGGCTGGAAACCTCTATTAACTCCTTCAGGATGTGACTCCGTGTTGGGCTGACGTCACAGTCCTCTCAGGGAGACCTCGGCCAGTGACTGAGGTGGCCGAGGGCCTGCGTTCCTCAGGGTCACCGCCCATGACCAGCGACTCAGGAAGGGAGTGGCGCAGGTGCCTTTCTGTTTCTGCCCAGCATGGGACATCCCGTGTTCAGGAAATGTCATGATTTTAAAGTTCATTCAAGTTTTTATTGCAGGGCGGAAGCAACATTTTCCCCCAGCCTTCTATATCCCAGCTATCGGCAACCTTTGCTCTGGAGCCCCCGGCAGGCCAGGAGACACCTTTTCCGTGTTGTGTCATGGGCGGCTCTCCTCACCCAGTTTCTTTTCAAAGGCGTTACTCCCCAGTCCGCTGTTCACACTCTGAACTCTGTCTCAGTCTGCTTCCTGGGCAACTGCCCTATCACACAGACCCTGCGGAGAATCTACCTCAAATGATGGCTCCTTTGCCTGGAGCCCAAAGTTCTGAACACAAGTTCAAGGTATTCGTGGGTGCCCCAAAACCCACGGGCCCCACCCAGAGAACCCTGGGACTCCACTGTCCCCTGCACTTTATGCCCCTATGGGGGACGGGCTGTTGATGCTTTCTAGAAGACACAGTGCTAATGGGGTAGGAGGGCCGCTATCCGGGCGGGACGATGGTGAGGGCCGGCAGGTTCTAGTGAGGCTTCGGGCGGAGAAGGTAACACACTTACTCTCCCAGGACCTCTGGGTGTCCGCGGAGGTTTCCGTATTTGGCTGCAGAGAAGCAGGAGAGCGTGCGTGGGCATCTAGAGAAACTGGCGTCTTAGGCTAAAGGATGCGGGAAGAGTGTAGGCAATTTTCAGGTTTCTTTCCAGATCGTCCAGCTCAGCCCGGGCGAGGGAGGGGCAGGGAGTCGTCCCGTCCGCGCAGGGCAGCTGGCGCTCGCAGGGAGCCGCTCCTGGTGTCTGCCCGTGGACGAGCCATGGGGGAAAAGCAGCCGGACGGGGCTGCCGTTGCAGGGAAAGGGGCGCTTCCACAGTCCGCAGTCTGGGAGCCAGCAAACGAGATACAGCAATCCCTCATTATTTGCTTCCATCTCACCTTTGTCCGTAAAGGACGGTGGCAGCAGGTACAAAACTGCAGAGTGCTCACGGGGGCTGCGGCTGCGGGTGTGGGTGGTCGAGGACGCCACCCCCAGCCGAAGCTGCGGCCATACCTCCAGGGGCGGCACCACGGAGGAGAGATGGTGTGCAAAGGCTGCGTGTCCTCAGGGGACCGTGCCTTTTAAGTTTGGTGTGATGAGTGTGGAGTCTTTGGGAAGCAACTCAATGATTCTCGGGGTGAGCGTCTGAAACAATCACCGCTGCAGAAGCGGCACGCGCTCGTGATAACGTACGTGTATAAAGGGGAACGTGAAAGTCCCGTCTCACTGCACCGTGTCCCCCTTGTCCTAGATCCAGTTCCCAGGAGATAACTGCCGCTAACAGGGGTGTGTCTCGCTGAACCTTCGGGGTGCTGCTGTTTCTGGGGAGGGTTGGGCGCAGGTCCCTCTGGCGGGGAGGCCCCTCGGGGTGTCTGGAGCGCCTCCCGCATCCAGCACCCACCGGGCCACGTGCCCCTTCCCCACCCGGCCCTGGAGCAGATGCACCTTGCGGTGTCCCAGCTGGCTCCTCTTTGACGAGGACAACTACTGCCAGAGTGGTGCGTCTGGAGGGCGCGCCACCAGCTTTCTTTGGTTGGCGGGTGCCCTGTATGGCTTGAGTTTCGAGAACAACCTGATTTACTGATGGTTTTATCTCTGGGAAGCTCAGACATGGACAGGAAGTCGGGAGGACATGAGCTCTCCGTCCCTGGGGGGGAGATTGTCAACTCCGATTCCCAGAGGAGGCCCGAGGCCGCCCCACCCCACCAAGCTCTACTGCCGTGTTTTGACTTGAAGCAGAGATGCTCATTCTGTGCTTACGCCTGACCGCGGAGATCTGTCTGCTGTGGCTTTTTCGTGATTGATGTCATTTGCTCCACTGTGGAAAAATCCCAGGAGCCTCACAGATCAAGGGCCTGCGGGAGTCGTGTGGGAGGCCCCTGACAGTTTGAGAAAAGGGGAAAAATATTATTCCCAGCAGGCAATCCATCCTCGGGCTGCGAACTCCGGCCCCGGCACAGGCGTCATCTCTGCGGTGAAACGAGGATGTGTCATGCACAAACATGAGCAGGCCACGCTCGTGAGGTGAAGTAAGATTTTCCAGGCTGTTCCATGAGCTTCATGGGTCACCCTAGCAGGCTGGTCTGAAGCCAGACTTTTTGCCATGGGACGCCCACATTTCCCCGTACCCTAACACAGTGTCTAGCACAATGCCTGATGCTTCGCCGATGCTTGCCCAGTCCTCACGGCAGAAAGACCTTTCGACAAATATTTTTTGAGCTCCTTATACATTCTAGATGCTGGAGTTACAGCAATAAACACAGTGGACAAAATGTTTCTTTTCTGCTGATTCCTGATGAACTATCTCCCTTTACAGATTTTCTTTCTCCCTGAAAAATTCTATAATCTTTCTATATTTCTACCACTTGATCGGATCTTCTTTCTCTTCTAGAAATAAGCAACAACAAAACACTCTCTAGAGGGACCACTTCTGTTGAGGTCGATAAACCCAAGTGAAGAATCCATCGTCTGCGAGAACGGGCTACGTTAAATCAACGGCAAATGTGAAGCTCTAGTTCCCAGGAAGCTTGTGGCCATACCTGGGAGCTTTCAGCTCCATCTGGTTTTTAATAAAGGAGGAAATCTCTTAGCATCTAGAAGAGAAAATCCAGAGGTTGGGCTGACCCTTGGCATGACATTGAAGATGTTGGGAAGAAGCAGCTTCTGTCTTCTTTGTCCTGCCCGAGGCAGGGTTGATTTCAGCCCAAGGCTGGCTCTGGTCACAGTTCTGGAACAGCCCCCAGCAGCCACTGGCGCTGCATGTTCCCTCGGTCACGCCTGACAGGAGAGAGAGAGGCCGGCTTCCTACGGCCTTCAGAGGGGAACACCACGTGCCAGGGGCTTCCGCAAACCCCTGCGCTTGCCTAAGTGGCAGCTTCGGGTCCGGTGTCTGTTCCTGGACCGATCCTTGCCCTGGGAATGGGATGACGTCTAAGCCAGTCTTACGCCTGGGTGGACATCAGTCCCCCGAGTCATAAGGAGGGGTCAGGGTAGAGGTCGTTCTGTACATGCAGACGGAATGTGAACCACTTCCACAAGTCGTTTTCAGAAGATGATCTTTCCTATGAGTTTTAACATAAAATGTACAAAATTGCTTACCAACTGGCAACCTCTTTGACATCTAGAAAGACTAGTGCTGTCACACTGGGGCTTGTCTACCAATGACAGACACTGCATGCACAGCCAAGCGAGAGAAAACGCAGACCTGGGAGACCCTGGCTCATTCAGCCTCACTGCGAGCACGGTGGCACAGAGCCCACGGGCACCTGCTTCTTCTCAATATTCCCTCAAACCCGAGCACAAATGCAACGTGTCCTGCCCAAAGAGGCAGTGTAGCCACCCCGTTTCCAAAAGACAGCATTTCACGTGGATTTTAACAAAATGATATTTAGGAAATAAGTTAACTTGACTACATCTACTTTTAACTTGTCCCGGGTACTTGAGAACATCAAAAAAATTAGATGTCTCAAAAAAGTACCTGGCATGGCCAACTATGTCTACGCTGGCCAAGGATGGCACCTACGCACAGGACGATGTTTAGGAAATGACGGTGTCTTCCAACCATGACCAAAGCAGCACTGAACCCTTCTTCTGAACTTGGCCTAAACTCAGCTTCAGCATAAACTCAGGGGCATTCACAGACGTCCTGGAGCTCGCTCAGGAACCTTCTAGAGGTCTAGGTAAAGAACCCCTCTGCTTGGGACTTTCACTGATTAGAGCATGATTGCTTCTCTAAAGCAGAGAAAGGCTTTATCGAAGTCTTTTCGAGTTTCCGTCTGGGGCTCTGGCCTTGGAGAAAGGATTTCCAGTCATTGAACTGTCATCTTGCCCAGGTCTCCTCCCGGGAGAGGACGGTTCCCAAGGTTCCTGGCAGTTCTGAAAGAACCGGCCGCCGTGGCCGGCTTTCCTTTGGCAGTTCCACCATCTCTTTTCTTTCCTTCCTGCCTTTCCCATGGAACCCACTTCTTCCATCTGTCTTTCAAAGTCTGCCTTAGAAATGGCAATTCAAGCGCGATTTTCTCCTCGAATGCACTCTCTCTGGGAAAGAGGCTTTTCACCAAGAATGTGGTGCCGGGTGTCCGTCCTGCCAACCGGTTAAACAAAGACCCGCGCGCCGGGGAACGTTTTTACGGGCCCCGTTCACACATGCGCGTTCTCCTCCGGCGCGCTTGGCTCTGACCAACCACTTCTGCATGGAAGGTATGAGAGATGGAAAAATTCCTGTGGAAAAGATCCTTTTCCAGAGCAATGTAGAGATAAATGTGGCATAATTTGGTAAAATCACTTCTGCGTTGCGTCTGGCGTTTTGTTGGAGCGCGCTAATTGTTGGAGGCCCTGCATGTCCAGGTGTGAAAGGTGAGACGCCTCTGTTCAGTTATTGGCCACCGGTTGTTAAACAATCTGGAATTTGAAAACGTCTGTTCGTAGCCTACATGTGCTGAGAGCTTTCAGAGCTAGTGGCATAAACGTTAATCTCCCCTTTTCTGCGGAGTGGGAGGTAAGACACGGGGAAGATCTCACTTCCACTCGCAATTTTTTCTTTAAGGGTCTTACAGCTGATGGTTGTTCATATCTGGGCTCCCGAACGCCACGGAAAGTCACCAGGAAATTCCGCACCTGAACACCCCGGGGCTGTCTCACGTCCCTGCCCCTGCGAGGGCGGCTGCGGGCGGGACAGGGCTGCTCCGGGGGCCTACGATGGGCACTTTGCCCGTCTGCTGGTTCCCCTGTTCCTGCACGTTGAGTGGCAACAGCGTCAAACCAGGGAGCTGAACCCTGTTTCCTTCTGCTCTCGCCTCTGCAGTTTCTAACCTCCCGAGTTAGAGACAGCACTGCCCCCGCGGGAGGTGTCGCTGACCACTGGTGGCTTCCAGGTGTGAGAAGTCTGTGAAGCCTCACGTTCCCTTTGGTGGATGTGATTGAAACCGTCCCCTCCCTCAAGCTCTGTTCCCGAGAAGAGATGCCCGTGCCATTGCTAACAATCCTTACAACCCGCATGAGTTAATTGGATCATCCCGCCTCTTCCCGAACCTTTGAGCTGAGGCCCCTTCCCCTCCACTCCCAGGTCCAGCACCTCAGTCTTCCTCTTCCCCCTGCATCACCAAACCTTTAGAGGAAGGTTCCAGAATGTCTCCAGGTTCGGAACCTACATTTCATTTTGAGGCTGAGTGGGCTTTGAGCCTAGCGAGAAGGCCAATGACACAGAAATGCACTTGGGGGAATTTAAGACAGACGCGGAGGAGTGTGGACGCTTTGGAGATTGCACGTGCGAGCGATGAGGGGGAAGGGTGGGCTGGGGTGTGCCCTGGACCCCTTGGGCCCTGGGAAAGGGGGGCGCTGCCCAGGTGGGACCCTGTGGGGTACGTCCCTCTGTGCACCGAAGAGCAAGAGGCTCTGTTGTGCTCTTTCTGTGCCAGTGGTTCTCAACCCTGACCACAGACTGAAATCATCACTGGAGCTTAAAATCTCCCAGATCAGAATGTCTGGGGTAGGACCCACAGACCAGGATGTTTTTTTTTAAGCTGATAGTTTTTAAACAGGTAATTCCAATATAGGCCAGCACGATGGAGAACTCTTACTCTATGCAAATTTAATTTATTGAGCCCCTCCCATGTGTCAGGTGGTGTCAGGTACTGTGTCAGATGCTGTCATGAATTGAGTGTGTCCCCCCAACATTCCTGTGTTGAAATCTCATCCCCAGTGTGATGGTATTTGGGGGTGGGGACTTAGGCAGGGCTGAGGTCATGAGAAGAGACACGAGAGAGATGATCTCTCTCCTCTCTACCATGTGAGGACAGTGGGAAGGTGGCCTTCTGCAAACCAGGGGGAGGGCCCCCACCAGACACCGGATCTGCCGGTGTGTGGATCCAGGCGTCCCAGCCTGCAGACTGTGAGAAATGAATGTGTGTTGTTTAAGCTACTCGGTCTAGGGTATTTTTGTTGGAGCATCCTGAATTGACTAAGACAGATGCTAAGAGTACAAAGATGAAGAATGTGTCCCTGTGCTTGAAGGGGGCACAGTCTGGTGGGCTACACAGTCTGAGATGAGACAGAGGTGGGTACATGTGGCCGCTGGCCCTCCCCCGCCACCTGTGTGCCTGGGACCACTGGATCTGCCCCTCTGTCAAAGGCCAATGTTGCTCACACTTTGTTAGAGACATGAACAGTCAGGACTTCCAGCCTGCGACGTAACAGTCACTAAACATTCCCATTGTTCTCTTGCAAATATACATATAACCAATCAGTATTTGGAAGTATTTCTGAGTCGCTTCAAAATCATTGCATGTTAACCATAGTGAACACCTGGGCAATCCTTTTTGGTTTTACAAAATGTCTTTATATATAGCAGTGGCTCTCAACTAGGGGTGTCCCCTCCGCCAGGGGACATTTGGCAATATCTGGAGACACTTTTTGGTTGCCCAGCTGGGGAGAGTGCTACTGGCGTCCTGTGGGTAGAGGCCAGGGGTGCTGCTAAACGTCCTGTGATGCCCAGGACAGCCCCTGAAAACCAAGAATTATCTGGTCTAAATGTCTATCATGTAGAGATTGAGAAACCCTGATACATGAGATCTCATTTAAATTTTTGTGATTTTTGCAATGACGGCATGAGTTAGATGTTATTATAGTTCTTTTACAAATAAGGATCCCGAGGGCCAGGGATGTCGAGTTACTCATTCCAGATCATAAATCCCAAAGCCACGCAGCTCACGCTGAGCCTGTGTCACTGCAGGCCAGCTGCACATAGAACCAGTGTGGTGGGGCAGCCAGGTGATCTCCCAGGCACCTCTGCTTGGGTAGGAACCCTCCATGGAGCAGAAAGTCCTGTGGAGTCACCTCAGCTGAACGAAATAATATTCTTGACCTTGTTTGATTCCTTGGTCTTAAACAGGTTATTGGGTGTGAGGCATGGAAAGTTTGGACCTGCACATTTTACTTGGCTCTTTTTTGTTGCAATTATGGTCTCCCTGTGCTCGGCTGGCGCAGAGGGAGCCAACAGAGATTAATCTCTGACCTCGTCCTTGAAAACCCCCTACAAGGAGCCAGACCACTTGAGAGGGCCACGCCTCGCGGACCCGCGGTTCACTGCAAGGCAGAGCCCCTCTTCCCCGAACTCGGCGTGGGCAGGTCGGGCCTGCCAGATTCCTGGGGCCGGGTGCAGGGAAGCGACCACAGGCAACAAAGCCCTGCGGGTCTGCGGCGCCCCAGGCGTGGGGTGGAGGGGACGCCGGCCAAGTTTAGGCAGCACCTCCAGCCTTTGCCCAGCTGGGGACTGGAGCCGGAATCCGGAAACTTGGCTGTGGCGCGACCCAAGAAAAGGCTCGTTTCTTTCAGTTACAGCTTTCTCATTGGTGCAGAAGGAAGAGTCTCTAATCTCTCTGTATTAGGGTTTTCCAGAAACACAGAACTAGTCAGAGATTATACATACGTGGGGAGAGAGAGAGAGATTAAATCTATTCAATAAGGACTTGGCTTTTGTGCTCACGGAGCCTGGGAAACCCCAAGTCTGCAGTCGGCTGCTGGAGACCCGGGAGAGCCAGTGGTGTGAGCTCGGTCTGAGTCTGCGCGGGGACAGCCAGGCCGAGACAACACCTTCTCCCTCGCTCAGCCTTTTTGTTCCATTCGGGCCTCAATTGGTTGGCTGAGGCCCCCCTGCCACCCCAGGGAGGGGTCTGCTGTCCTCGGTCTACTGTACACCGATCTGAGCGTTCATCTCACCCAGAAACACCCCGTGGACACAGCCGGAGTGATGTGTAGCCACGTATCTGTGGCTCTGTCAAGCTGACACATAAAATGAACCATCAGACTCTTCTTCCCAGGAGTGTTTTGAGGTACTCGTGAAGCACCTCGGGCTGATAGGCTCAAGAAATAATATTAGGGGATGCCGCGGTGGAGTGATGCTTTTCACCAAAGTGAATGTTTGTGTAGCCGTGGATTTTCGTCTACACGTATGCCGTCCGAAATGGTCGTCACTAACCACAGCTGGCTGCTGAGTCCTTGCAATGGGGCTAGAGCAACTGAGGAATGGAATTCTGAAATGTTGTTTAATTTTAGTGAATTTAAATCAACATAGCTGCACATGGTGAGTGGCCGCCACAGCCCTGTAGTATGCAGTGCTAACATCCATCGTGTGGTTGTTTTGTTCAAGGAGATGCACTGTACACGTGGTCTTTGTTTACCCATTTATTTGACAAATATTTATCGGGTGCATTCTCTATGCCAGGCACTGGCATAATTTCTGGGAATACAGAGATATACCAGACAGACGCAGTCCCTGCCCTGGTACCATCGGACCAGGAAGAAAAGAGGAGTTAGCACCTAGCCAAACACTCGGACCCTGGGTCTCAAGTTCATTCACACTCTTGTTCAAAAAATATTGGCCACGCACTGCCCCGGGCCTGGGCTCTAGCAGTGAACAGAGCAAAGTTCCTGTTTTCATGCCACTTGCATTTCCTGGTCGGTTAAAAGTCACATGGTTTACCGATTGAGTGGAATCTTGTTTGAATGTGGGTATTCATAGCAACCTTATGAAGTGAACTGTGTCATTCGTGCCATTTTTCATGCAGGAGAGGAGAGTTAAATAATTTGCCCAGGCTCATCCCTGGCGGAGTTGGGATGCACATCCAGCCGTGGATGATCAGACACGGAGAACAGGAATCCCACTTCCCGAGGATGCCTACTCCCCCTGAGCACCGGATGTGAGTGACATTGTGGTCACCCTGCACGCTGGGTGGGCAGGTCTGAGAGCATCAGGCCACCAGTCTGGCAAGTGCTGCCACCACCGTACTAGCAAAGTTTGCACGAGGCCAGACGGGCCTGGTTGGCTGCTGTCGGAATAGCGACAGTAATTACTATGGGTTGTCTGCAGATCTTGCTCAAATTGTGCATAATTAGAGTATAAAATATGCAAAATTTGCTTCTAAGATAAAGTCTTGCTGTCAGACTCAGGGTTTCTGAAGCTGTTTAAATGAAGCTCAGTCCACATGACAAAGTGATGGGAACTTCGAACATCAGAGTAGAGTAGATTCCGGGAAAATTGAATGAAACTCTTGGACCAATGAGAACTAACCGTGGAGGAAACCAGGGACAGCCGGAGGAGATGCCGGGTGATCACCAAATAGCGAAAGAGCGAGGAAGAGGCAGCCCCGTTGAACCAGTAACTCCAGAGAGTGTTGCTGAACCTCGAGTGACAAGGCCAAGAAAGCACCCCAAATTAGAGAGCTCTGGTGAGAATAGAGTCAACACTTAGTGGTGAAAATATTTCCATCTTTGAACCGATGACGGTTACCGAGGAAATATAATGTCCCCGTGGGTAGAAGAGTCTCTATTTGAATTTTGGAAAATTAGTTTTATTATATTCTCGTGGTTGTGTTCATTAAAAGGGCCTCATTTCCCACACCTTAAAAAAATAAAGATGCTTACTCTTGAGTTCTAAGTTCTTTGATTCAATGTTGTCTTTTTAAATTAAAAAAAAAAGTAATTTTCATGGTGTTCTGGTGGGAATAGCAGAGTGCCGTGAGTTTGCAGACTGATGAATAAATGTGTTCCTGCTAGGTCAGAATAATTTGTTTCTTCCAGTGGAAGAGAATTCTGTGACAGACTGTAGGACCGTTCAACGCTGTAGCTGGGCCTGACTTCGGCAGGAGTTGCTGTTTTCACTGTCTCCGCTCTCCTTTCTGTCTTCAGATCAGCAAAGCTGCAGCTAGATGCTGCCACGAGTTCGGTTCCGGATGCGGAGCAGAACCTCAGCTGACCCATGACGGACACACATGTGAGCTAGAAATAAGCTGTTTATTGATGTAGGCCGTTGCAATTTCGAGGTCATTTCTTACTGTTGTATGGCCTAGCCCGTCCCGACTGTTACAATAACTGGTATTTTCCCTAAACTATAACCTCAGTCCCCAGGGAGCCCTCCCCACCCTGAGAAATAAGATTGATTCAGAGGATGTGGTTGCTTTCTTTCTCACCGAGGATGCATTAAAGAAGGAAATAGGCTTAGTGAGAATTTTAATGAGGATAAAGTCAACTCTTAGTTATCCATGAAAACTATGCAAGAGCACAGGCTTTGGAATCAGATAGTCCTGAGTTCAAATGAGTGCCACCGTTCATTTGCTGTGTAGCGTTAAGGGGGTTATCAAGTTTCCTTTCCATAAACCTGGGATTAAAATACTTATACTGCAGGATTGTGTAAAAATTAAATAATATCTATAAAACCCTTAACATAGTGTAAGAGCCCAGCACTCTGGATTTATAAGATGTAAGAACTCAACAAATGGAAGTTCTTATAGACATTCATATACACACACGCACATGTAGGCATTTGAATACCTTATGCACACAGTCTGAATGCTGATAAAACATTCACAAATGTAGACAGAAATGTGATCATTCCAACCACGCGCTGGTTGGCAAAGCTGGTGCCTTGCGTGTCTGCTCTAATTGCAATATGGCCCGATAGCAGTTTAAAGGGTTCGACAGTTATCTAACACATGAGAAACCAAGTTGATTTGAGACTGTTTTTAGAAACAGAATATGTTCATAAATGGTAAGATTGCAAGAGACCTATTTGAACCAAGCCACCAAATCATTTCAGCCAACTTTTGAAAACGTGCCCGCTAACAGTATGAGCAAAATCTATCGCACTTGCTTCCTACCTGGAACTGGTTTTGAGTCTGGTGATAAAAACAGGCATGTGAACAACGTATCGCGTTAGGCGACAAACAACAGCCTAAGTGATGTGCTTAAGTTACACACCATTGAGTGTAAGGGATGGGTTGGAGGTGGCTGGCGTGGTGCAAAAAAGTGCGTCTGCAATGATGGGAGAAGCCGGCTGTCATCTCACGAAGATGAGCCCTGTCTTGCTGCCATGTGATAAGCTTTAGCGCTGCTCCTACATGTCAGCAACACCCACCTCCCATAACGAAGCAGGGCTCCCATTCGCTCCCCCACGTGCTCGATGCTGGGGGTGAGGGTGAGATGGGGGCGGGACGGGGCCCTGCCCATGTGAACAGCGCCAGTCAACCCGGAGCCAGGCTCTCCCGGGCCTCAGGTGTAGCTGGGGCAGAGGCCGGCCCGTCCTGAGAACGTGGTGTTTAAACAGACCGGAGGGGAGCAGAGAAGAAAGGGGGTGCAGGGTGCGGACGGTGCCTGCAGGAAGGTCACGGAGCGGGGACGAGCTTTGAGCCTTGAGCAGTGGGAAGAAGGCCCCTGAGGCTGGAATAAGGCAAGAAAGGGACAAAGTGACACAGGAAAAGGTCAGAGGGCCAGGGCAGGCCGGGCAGAATCCCAGCAGCCGTTCACCTGCTGACGGGAAGTCATCGGAGGGCTGGAAGGAGGGGAAGGACGTGATCCGACTGATGTTTTCAAAAGGTTGCCATGGTTCCTCAAAAATTAAACCTGGGATTCTCCTGTGACCTGGCCATTCTACTCCTACGTGTGTACCCCAAAGAATGAAAAGTCGGGACTCGAACGTATTTACACCCCCCATTCACGCAGCTGTATTCACAGCAGCCAAAAGGCGGAAGCAAGCCACGTGTCCATGACAGATCCGCACAGCGGAATATCACGCAGCCTTGGAAAGGGAAGGGAATTCCGACACTGGCCACGGCTGGGATGAACCTTGAGGATGTTGTGCTGTTGGAAAAGGACAAATCCCGTGAGATGCCACTCCTGCGAGGTCCCTGGGGTCGTCACATTCAGGCAGACAGAATAGAGTAGTGCGGGCCAGGGGCCGGGGCAGGTGGGGGATGGGGAGTGAGTGTTTCGTGGGGACAGAGTGTCGGTTTGGGAGGACGTGGACGTTCTGGAGATGGATGGTGGTGCCGGTTGCACAACGACAAGCCTGCCCCAGGCCTGGCGGTCGACCTCGAATCTCAGCCGATTAGCCAATGCTCAGTGGATAAATCAGGCACAGAAAGACACATACCGCACGATCTCACTTACACGTGGAGCATGAAACGAGTTGAATTCATAGCAGTAGAGAGTAGAATGATGGTTATAGGCTGGGGGGGGTGCCGGGGCCGGAGTTACCGGTCAGAGGATGTGACGACTTTCCAGCTGGACAGGAGGGACAGGTTTTGAGATCTGTTGTACGGCAGGGGGACGACAGTCATTAACAATGTACCGTGTATTTCAAAACAACTCAGAAGGTAAATTTCAAATGTATTGCCACAAAAACTGTCTAGTAATTGAGGCGGCGGATATGTTAATCAGCTTGATTTAATCACTCCACATTGTATACATTTATCAAAACACCACATTGTACTCCATAAATGCAATGCAATTATGGTCTGTCACGTTAAAACAGCATAAAATGCGGGGAAGTCACGTGCACAGGGCAGGCCTGGTCGTCACGTAGACCCCGATTCCTCCAGCTGCAAAATGCAGACACCTGGCTCCCTCGGTGACAGGGGGCGGGTCAGGGCTTGGGCCCAACTGGACGCTGAGCATCAGGTCTTTGTAAATCAGCCCTGTGAAACCCTCTCTGCTTGGGGAGGCTGAACATGAGGAAGGGAGAAAGGGCGAACCGTGACGGCCGGGAGAGGAGGTGCAGAGTGGCCGGGCCCACAATCTACCTCGAAATAGGAAGGCTTTTTCTGTTCCAATCTCTTTGCGCTTGTATAGTAACCCCCCGCACCCCCCGTTTTTCTTCAAGTGGTTCGACTGAGGCTTTCTGGTAGCAGGCAGGAGAGTGAACGAACACCCAAACAGCAAGCCTTCTCGTCTTTAAGCAGGACGCAATGCTGGTCTCACGTTGCAGTGATCATGGAAATGTCAGTTACTGTACCGTGTGCAAATGTGTAAGGGGAATTCCTTCTCTCCTCTCTCTCTCAGTTGCAGGAGACTCCTTTGGAGCTGACAGTTAGTTTGCATTTCCCACACATGCTCCAGCTGGCCCCAAAATGGGTAGCAGAGAGGAATTAGTTTGGGAATACTCCAGATTTTCCGGAATATGTAAGAACTTCCCAAGCGTAAATGCTACTAAAAATTGGTGTTTCATTTGGGGAGAATTTACTACCTGCACACTTGGACCAGGCTGGGGTTGCCACCATCTATGCTGGCACAGTGAAGAGTGGTGCTGTCGTGGAAGCTCGATGGAGAAAGAGCTCGGCTGCAGGTACCGGCAGGGCTCGAGGTGTTGAGGGTGGTGGACAGGCTGCCACGGCCTGGGAGTTTAGGGTTAGAGTAAGGATTAGGGTTAGGCCAGACTTCGAAGCTTGGTGTCAGCGCCAGTGGGACCTGGCTCAGGGCACCCGGAGCTCGGTGATGGAGTGCCCGGAGTGGGTGGGATGTGCCAGACTCTGAGGTGCTGCATGCTGAGGGTGTCCTGGGACAGACACACGGTGGGGAAGCCCACTGCCCCGTGCTGGCCCCAGGTATTCTCTGCTTCCTCTGCTTCAGGCCCAGCCCTGGTCTGTGGCCAGGATTCAGGCAGGCCCAAAGCAGGACGAGGATGAGTAGGACCCGTCAGAGGATGTGTGCATGTACATGCATGTATGTGCATTTGTTCACATGCACACATGCATCTGTGCATGTGCACCTGTGTGTGCATAATCGCATGTGCATGCATGTGGCATGCATGTGCGTTGCATGTATGTGGGTGCAGGTGCATTACTTCCAAAAATATCCCCACATCTGGCCTTCCTGCTGCGTGCAGACACATCTGGAGGCAGGGAGCTGGGCCAGGGGGTCTGTCCATGGCCGTCTGGCTTTATTGCAATGTGATTCTGTGACTCTGCAGAGAGCAATCTGGGGCAACGTACAAAACGGGGACCTCTCTTGGCCATTGAGTTGCTGGCAGTCTTCTCACAGCCGTGTCTTCTGGGCCAGCCTCACAGGGCATCACCCTGTTCCTGCCCAGCCTGGTCCCATCTGGTTGGTGTCAGGCTCCAGGCTGCTGGGGCTGAGAAAAACTACAGCAGGAGAATCTGTGCATCTGGATTCCTAATAAGCAACAGGTCACTCAGCATCAGATCCCAGAAGTAGCAACTCTTCTTGTGCTGGTACCAATTCATCTCTTCTACCTTTCTATCTATCCATCTATCATCTTCCTTCCTTCCTTCGTATCCATCCCTCCCTCTCTCCATCCCTCCCTCCCTCCATCTATTTATTTTTCTGTTGTTCATCCATCCATCCGTCTATCCCTCTATCTATTCATCCATCCATCCCTCCATCCATCTCCCCTGCTCCGCTCACTCTCAGCATCGACTCTTTCTGCTCACACCTCTCAGCCATCCACGCACAAGTGCTCATGAAACAGGGGACTTCTCAGGTGGGAAGACACAGAGTCAAAGATGTGGATTCACCCCAGGTGTCTGGAGAGGTTGCCAGCCCCGCCGCGTGGAAGGGGTGCCAGCCACCCTCCACCCTGGCCCTTTAAACTGCCTCTGTGTGCAGCATCTCTAATGAAATAAGAAAAAAATAAAAATGAGGGCAAGAACGGTCTGGTTGCCTTCATTTTTCTCCCCCTTCCAAGTTTTTGTGTCCTGTTTGAA
The DNA here is from genome assembly GCA_004363605.1 of Indri indri. NCBI lineage: Eukaryota > Metazoa > Chordata > Mammalia > Primates > Indriidae > Indri > Indri indri. The sequence goes on along the minus strand of RJWJ010023506.1, from coordinate 5,094 downwards.
ATTAAACTTATGTTTTCTTCCAAAATGAATGACAGAGAGAGAGAGAGAGAAAAAAAAAAAAGCCAGCCAGGCTTGAAAAGTGGTAGCTTGTCGCAGTGGACTTCCTGCCCTGCCAAGTCAGAGGGAGCCTCGTGTCCTCGGTTCACCCCGGCTGGGCCGGGCTGCATGCAAATGAGCTGTTTCAGTGTCTGCCCATCTGAGACGCTCAAGTGAAAAAAGGAAGAAAGAGGAAAAAACCACCATCACCACTGAAAAAAAACCCAAGACTGATCAATTCTAGCAGATTGCAGCAAAGTGGGAGGCCCTGTGGGGACACATCCTGTTTTGCCATTTAAGTTGTCACCCCCCAGGTCAGCACCCTCCCTAATGAACCGCTCTCAGTTGCAAAAGGGGTCGGGTGTGACAAAGAAGTCAAAGCACTGGGCAGGACAATTTTTCTAACCTTTGGTCACTCCAGATGCTATTTTGCAGGCTAATTTGCTTTGATGGGAAAACAGGAAAAACATTCAAAAGTCTTAAACTCTGCCTGCTGGACCTATTTTTAAGCCAGGTTTGAGGTCAACTACGTTGGTTTTTGATCTTTCGAGAACTAGAGAAACGTCAGCATCGTCTTTTGTTGTTTGACAGCTGTAGTCTGGCGGGACACCGTCGTGCACCTGGGTCCCCGGACTGGGAGAAGTACCTCCGTTGCCGTTTGCTTCTGCTCCTCCGATACCCATGTTTGATTTGAAGGGTCACCCTCTAAGCAGCCCCTGACGATTATTTAACCCATCTAATTCTGTGTTTTATCCTGGGGTCCAGCCAGAAAGATTTAGTTTAGTCGTGGACAAAGCGTATATTCAATAGACTGAATTTAACAGAGCTAGAACCAGGAAACGAATTTATTTATCTTCAATCTCTGCCATCAAATTCCTTAATTTATCCCTTTTCTATCACTTTCAGCCCTAAGAATATGTAGTCTTTTTAGATAATTAAGACTCACTTTCAGGGTTAAATAATCTAGTCCAGTCTAAATAAAACATCACCACCACATACGATCCAACGTTCCTTCAGCGACTTTGCAGGTAGTTTTCAGGTGAGATTGGAGGTGATGAAAGAAAGGTGTTAGCGCGTCTATTTATTTTTCTCATTTTCCTTTAATTTCTCTTTTGTGCATGTTCTAAAATAGACACGGTTTCTGGTTCAGTAGAGCATTTTCAATTTGTACGTAAATATGAATACATTTGGGAGTGAGCTCAAATCTTTACTTTCTATATTTAGGTGGGCAACATTAAAAGAAACGCTTGGCGCGGTCTGCAGCAGAGGAGGGCTTGGAGGCGAGCGGGGCGAAATTCCGGAAGAGCAGTCCAGAGGCAGCGCAGCCGTCGGGGAGGGAGCGTGAACTGGCGGAGGCGCCCGGTGATGGAGAAGGGGAGGCCCCGAGAGATGCGGAAGAGTCAGAATCGCAGGGGTTGGTCATCGGTCGGGGCGGGGGCGTCTGGGGAGTGGGGTGCTGAGGCAGGGGTTGGGCTTGGGCAGTGACGGATGGTGTTGCTTTCGTGCCCAGTCGGTCCCCAGACTCGGTCACGAGTGAGTCAGGTGCAGCCCGTTTACCCCATCTCAGTGTTCTCACGTGGCACCTGATTGCCTCGCCGGACGTCCACTCTTTTCCTGGAGCCCCCTCCCAGCTGTGCCCTTGAGTCGCCTGGGTGGTATAAGCTGGTCTCCTGGACAGTCGAGGCTGTTGTCACCTCTCTGCTCTGTCCCGTACGGCCTCTGCTGTCTTCCCACGGTGGCACCTCTCCCACCGCAGGTTAACGTCTGTGCCGCTGCCCGTTCTGTGCCCACTTCTCCTCCAGCTGGGGAGCTTCTCCGATGACTCCTGGCCAGCTCTTCCAGACGGAGCTGCAGTCTTTTACAGACCAGCCTCTTCTTCCAGGGACAGTGTCAAAACATGAGCAGACATAGCTTCCTGCTTCAGGAAACCATCTTCTCTGCCGTCTTCTACTCCGGCCCACTCGGACCGCAAGGCTTCTTGAAAGTTCCTTTCTCACAGGTGCATGCAAATTAAGGGACGTGCTAAGCCTCTGTCTCAGCGTCCTCCAACACTTCGTGATCGTCGCGGAGCCCAGGGTCACGCCGTCTGGGTGGAAGGCTGCTCTAGCCAGAGCTCACCGAGGGCCTTTCACGACGGGGTGGCTGAATGCCACGTCTCTGACGGCGTCTTGCTCTGACCCGCTCCAGGTACTGATGCCCGGGGAGGACATCACAGAGAGCAGGTTTGGGGCCAGATGATGGGTTCACGCGCAGGAGCGTCAGATTCCAGTGTGGACTGTGGGTGCAGAGATGGCATTGCCGGTCATCTGTTAAGTATACGGGTCTGTGTGCGGGAGAAAGTTCGGAACAGGAGAGCTCCGCTGGGGCGTTTCTGACACTGACGCAGGCTGGGGAAATTGAAACCGCAGGTGAATAAGAACGTACGGGGGACCAGGCATCCTTAGAGAAATAGCTGATGCAGATTGGGGCCAGAAGCTGCTATACAAGAGGCGCCGAGAACATTCTGTCCTGCCAGCAGGGAAGCTGTTGAAGGTGACCGGGGTCGTGGCAAAAGGGCCCGGGATCTTGCTGGCCAAGGATAGGACGATTTGAGCATCCCAAGGAATAATGACGTTAGTGACTCGAAACGCACCAACATCTATAAATCCATGAATTCATAATAATATTCAAGACAGTGCACCTGGACTCATTTGTTACCTTTGGAAGAGTCTGTCACCTCTGATTATTCTAAAAACTGGTAAATAAAGGGGGAAAAAATCAAGCATTTATTCTGTTTTTCTTATACAAAGTGTAAGCAAAGAGCTGAAAAGGGAAATGTTTTCCTTATCAAAAAAATCCTGCTAATAAATTTGGAAGAAATAATAGAATTAGAATATCACCATTTGGGCCAGGGGCAGTGGCTCACACCTGTAATCCCAGCACTCTGAGAGGCTGACGTGGGAGGATTACCTGAGGTCAGGAGTTTGAGATCATCCTGAGCAAGAGCGAGACCCTGTCTCTGCTAAAAATAGAAAAAATTATCCAGGCGTGGTGGCACACACCTGTAGTCCCAGCTACTTGGGAGGCTGAGGCAGGAGGATCGCTTGAGCCCAGGAGTTTGAGGTTGCTATGAGCTAGGCTGATGCCACTGTACTCTAGCCAGGGCAACAGAGTGAGACTCCGTCTCAAAAAAAAAAAAAATCACCATGAGGAACCCCCTAATGTGGTGGGTGATGATCATTAACGGTGCTAAAATCACTGGGTGAAAAGCCGATGGGAACTTTGTTAGTTATGGATCAAGCTGGCACCAGCTGAGTCCACTGATTCATTTTTAACATCAAAAAGGAACGGCCAGATGCCATGAACCTCCTGATGCGATACAGTAGGAAATATATAGAACCACCTATGAAATTATATCTGCCAAAAAGTGGACCTTGAATCCAATTGAGCCTCTAGCTCTGACCACCAGTGTACAGGCAGGGAGCACTGGGGGCAAAGGAACACGTGCAAAGGCACTCTGGGGGATGTGATGAATAAAACAGAGAATGTGGGAAATTCTGTAGGACAAATAACCCTGCTTCTGCCATAAATAAAATGCAAGGAAAACAGGAAGAGTGAGCCTGGACATTAAAGTCTTAAGAGACAGAGCAAGCGAACCAACGTGTGGCTCCACTTTGGATCCGCATTTGAACAAGCCAATTCTTTTAAAATATTTATCAGACATTCCGGGAAATGTTTATCTTTTTGTGGTACCTACTGAAATATGTATGGATGAAATAATACAGTGTCTCGGATTTGCTTTTGCATGCTCCGATGGTGTTAGAAAGGCAAGGGGGTGGGGTATGAGATGAGGTAAAACTGGCCGTGTGTTGATACGGGTTGAAGCGTGGGGGTTGGTCTTTTTACTCTTGCATATGTTCACACATTTCTGCAATAATTTATTGGGAGGAGGCAGAGGCCCAGACCCGACGGAGGAAGAGGATTTCACGCGGGTGTAAACTAGGATAAAAACCAGGATAAAATGGTGCCATGGAGGCCAAAACAACAGTGAAAATCCCTGCGGACCTGTGAGGCTGGACATTTTCAGCTGGAAGCAAGGCCAGCTTACACAAAAGGACAAAGCTCTTAATTTTCACTCTGTTTATATTTATCTTCCTCTGAAAACACATTGTACAAATGTGTCGTAATTGTATACGAGGCATAACATGGGGATTATGTTCCACAAACATTTGTTCAAAGACACAGTTGGGTTTTGATCTTCTTCCTCCTCACCGCCCATGGGGTGAGTCAAACTTCCGAGTCAGGAGTGACTATTTGTCTACTCTGGGAGGGGCAAGATGCTAGCAAGTCGGAGATTTTCACTCGACAAAAATTATTGAGTGTCCGGTTTTTCATTTTTCTTCGGCTGGGTGCTGGGAACATAGTGATAACAAAAAGAGACACGGTGTGCCGGCCCTCATGGAGTTTTGATTCCAGCAGATGCATATATTAAACAAATAGTTCCCGAAACAGAAATAAAACGTCAACTACGATAAGTGCCGCAAAGAGACGGTACACAGAGCTTTTAACAGCATGGAACAAAAGGAGGCTGACGTGGTCTGCAACATTGGTTAAGGACAGTTTCCCTGGGGAAGCGACTTTGCAGCCGAGAGGAGCAGTACTAGAGGTAACAGCGTAAAGGGAGGAAGGACGAGGCGCAAGGGAAGGCTTTCCAGGCAGAAGCAAGAGCATGTGCAAAGGTCCTGTGGCAGGAAGGAGCCAGGTGCAAGGGAGGAACTGACAGCAGTCCAGGGTGGCTGGAGTGCAAAGAAAGGGGGAGGGCAGGTGAGTGGCTGGAGAACAAGGCAGGGGCCGGATCGTGAGTTCCTCACAGGCCCTGGTGAGAGAAGGGGGAAGGCATGGTGATGACTAAGGCCAGAGGCAAGAGAGAACAGGTAGGGGTTAGTGCTGGGAAGATGCTAATATGCTGCAATCTGTGTTTGCAAAGGTCATGGTTTGGCTCTTGCATCGTCATGATTGGGTTTTCTGTTTCCTATTGTTTTCTCGTTTGTCTTGACTAATGGAGAAGGTGAAGAGATC
>RJWJ010023505.1:0-25743 GCA_004363605.1 Indri indri | reverse complement strand
ACCAGCCTGAGCAAGAGCGAGACCCCGTCTCTACCAAAAATAGAAAGAAATTAATTGGACAGCTAAAAATATATATAGAAAAAATTAGCCAGGCATGGTGGCGCATGCCTGTAGTCCCAGCTACTCGGGAGGCTGAGACAGTAGGATTGCTTGAGCCCAGGAGTTTGAGGTTGCTGTGAGCTAGGCTGACGCCACAGCACTCGCCCCAGGCAAGAGAGTGAGACTCTGTCTCAAAAAAAAAAAAAAAAAAAGGCTTTTCTAATACATTTCTACACATATAGACACATATTCAATTTTTTAAACATAACTGAGCCTCTTCTCATTGACCTCTTTAAAGGGTTTGAAATACCAAAAAAAAAAATGTTTTGATTCCTATAAAGAAGCAGCAGTAAGAACTATTTGCCAAAGTAGGCTGTGGCTTCTAACTGCACAGCTCAAAGCTCAGTGTTCCATGATACATGGAACAAGGATGCTGTGACCGTACACACACATTTCCACATTCCCAGTTGCAGTCTGTGGTCAGGGAAGCTGCAGATCGCCTGGGAGCCTGTATTGTCTCAAGCTACTGACCTAGTTCCTAACGCTTCACTCTGATGCATTTCCTGCATGACCTCAGAATGTGTCATTGTAAATTCCGTAGTAAGATGGTAGTTGCACAATCTGGAGTGTGGATTCTGCTATGTGACTCAAATGAGTGTGATGGAGAAGATCCTGGAGCCCTGTGGGCCTCAGTTTCCTCAACTCTAAATTGATTGCTACCGTCCCTTCCAACATAAACAGTCTGTAATTTACGATAAGCCACAAAGAATCATGCTGAACTGACTACCACATAATGGCCTGCTTTCAGAGTTCTTAAATCAGTCCTCAAAACTGCCTGCAAAATGACTTCATTCACCGTGCGTGTGGTACTTGGCTCCGTTCTCCAGAAGGCTCACCAGATGGCGAAGGAGTATCTCTCCACCCACCAACATCTCCACTTTGTTTCTTGCCACTCACTACTCAAAGTTGGGAAAAACCTGTGGTACCAAGTACTCAGCTGAAAAATGTGGCTTTCTCCTTTAGGAAAAAGTTACAGGGCAAAACAGGGGCCCCAAACAGGTATCATGTGAGAGTAATGATACAGATGATCCCTGGTTTTAACTGTCTTTGAAGTTTATTGAAAACAAACTTGAATCTGTACCAATGCTGATAGGCACGGATATCAGATTCACAAATGAGAAATGCTAAGCTTTCCTAATATTCTATTTAATCTTATGACATAGATCATGAAATATATTATAATTCAAGAGCTGAACTATTAATATAAAGGAGATAGAACATAAATACATAACCTTATCCATAATATAACTAGGGAAAAATCTTAAAAATAAAATCATGGCTTGATACTACCAGGCATTGTGAAGAAAAATAAAAAAGGGGTTCATCAACGTCCCTAGAAGTTTATGTGCTAGATAGAAACTTTCAATCAAACAGGGGTAGATTAAGTTAAAGTAAAAATTAATACTCAAATTATTGATTTTGATGATTGGAAATTTACTGTCTATACAACAATGAGGAAAAAGCATAAAAACCTGCTACCTCCAGGAAAAATTCACACTTTTAAATGACATTCGGTCAGCCATAATATGAAAACTCATGTATTTTTTATTTAAAAATTTTAAAACCATCACAATGGATGGTGTGGGATCCAAGTATCATTTAAGTAATGTCTTATAGAAATTACAAAACTATTCAGAGCAGCTACTAGAGTTCAGTTGTTACTGTTCCTTATTTCTGAAGAGAAAGTCAAATGCTATCTGATCTTTAAGGAGTAATAACTTCCTGTTCAGTTTTGCTTTTTATAATTCTATATGATGGGCAGTAGAAAAATAGGTCTGTTTTTAGCAGTAACGTGCAAATTCTATTCAATGTTAATTTAGGTTTTAAATCACTTTTGCTATCAAATATTTTGAATCATATGGGCAAGAAATAATCAGGTAAAAAGAGTGGGTTTGTTATCTGACCTGTATATTAAGTTTAATCTTTTCATATGTATTTTCTCTGCCTTTGTCTCTGGATGCTTGAATTAGTAAACAGTTTTCTATATCTTTTCCTCAAAATTATATTTATTCTATTAGTGGCTTAGTCTTTCAAAGTATTGCTTTTTATCATATTGCTGTAATGGTCCCCTATGGTATAAAATTGAGTCTACAACCTTTATCCTATCATTTAACATGTCCATAACGTAGCCCATCACACTTATTAAAGAGTTGACAGTCAAATAGCACTCCTAGTACAGTAAGAATACAAGAATGGTTCCTTACGCTAATGAATAGCTTTCATCCCAAATCTGTGATTAACAATGAAACAAATTAGAAACAAGAAAAGGCTGCCTACTGTCTCCACTATTATTTAATGCTGCTCAGAAAATTCTAACCTAAGCAACCAAACAAGAAAACCAAATATGTTGTACAAATGTTTAAAAGGAAGGAACAAAATTGTCATATTTTCAGATGAAAACTCTATAACTCAAAATCCAGGATAATCAACTAAAATGTATGAGAAAGGTAGAACATTATAAAATATGTATACATCATAGGTTTTTTTACACCAGTTAGAAAATGGAGAAATGATCCTTTTTATAATAGTCACAAAACATACAAAATAAATAGAAATAAACTTAATAAAAAATGTAAAAGTCTTGTATAAATTATGTTGCAAAATATCGCTGAAGGACATTTTTAAAAACTTGAAAAATGTATCTAGTTTCCTGCATGGGAAGAGTGAATGTTGTAAAAATATCAAGTCTTCTTACATATTAGTTGAATATAGTTAGTTTTGCCCTAAAATGTAAAAAGTTCTTAATTATGCAATTTGAATTATGATGTCTACTTTCTTCTTGAAAGCATTTTTCTTGGAACCTTCCAATGACTCTAATTTAGGCTGTCTGCTTTCTAGGCTTACTACACTGTTGTCATACTGGGATTTATTTTCATAAGACGTCTGGGTTGGTTCCAGGGCTCTTTAAATCCTAGGTTAACTTCTGTATAGGATTCTTGGTGCTTTGTTTTGCCTGAATATATCTTCAAGTAATACTTTATATATATATATATATATGTATATATATACATACACATATATAATAAGGAAGAATCTGTAGGTGGTAAACTTGTAAACTCGAGCCCTCAAATATTTAAATACATCTTTAGTTTGCTCTAACATTTGATAGCTTAGCTATCAATTTTGGGTTCTAATTAATCTTTCTCTGAACTTTGAAACATTGCCTAGTCTGCAGCAGCTTCCAGCCTTGCTGATGAGAAGACTGATACCTTTGAAAAATCCTTTTTTGTTCTCTAGAAGCTTTTAGGATCAATTTCTTATGCTTGGAATTCCACAATTTCATCAGCATGTGTCTAGGTAGGTATCCTTTTTCCCCTGTTGGGCAATGGGTGAAATTTTCAATCTGAGGACTTAAATTACTCTTCAGGTCAAGAAAAATTTTTTTTTCTATTCTTTTTCCCTGCCTCCTCTATTTCCATCACACTCTTCATATCTTTTTACTTTTCCATCATATTTTACATCCTTGACTTTTTGCTCTACTTTCTAAGACATTGCTCGGCTAATTCAATGTTCAAGCGTGTTTAGCCTTTTATCCAACCTTTCTGTTTTTGTTTTTGTTTTTCTTCAGTATCCTGCTCCTATTTCATGGAAACCTGATCATACTTAACAGATACACTCTACTCCTGAATAGCTCTGAAAATTTAATATTGAAAAATTTTCCCCATACTTTTCACTGTCTCTGCTTCTTCTGGAAATTTTCTGCAGGATAATAAAGTTGTCCTGTTTATGCATTAGTATTTTTTTGTTCATGCTACTGGTTTTCTTCAAATGTCTAAAGATCCTTTGTTCACCAGGAATATTTATAATTTAAGAAATAGGAGTTTCTTAAGTGGTTCGCAGGGGTATAATAAACAGCTGTGTAGTACTTGGGGAAACTGCTTATAAGGAACTTAATGTAATTTCAATCGAAATCTTAATGAGATTTTTTGGGGGGGACTTCACAAATAGATTATAAAATTAATTCTTATAATTTATAAATTAATTTGTATAATTTAGCAAAACCATGTGAGAATAACTGAGAAAACCTTGAAAAATAATATTAAGAGAGAAACATGTTTTCTCAGAATACTAAAATGCATTTTTAAAATTCATAATAGTTATAACATATTGCTTTTTGTATAGAAATAGGATATAAACATTAAAAACAGGACTAACTATCCTTAAATTTAGTATACTGTAGAAGTGGTACTTCAAGCCAATAAGGAAATTATGGATTATATAATAAATAGTGTTCTGACAATTTAGAAAAATCTAGAAAAAATGTCATAGCTCTGACATAAAGTAAAATAAATTTCATAATTATTAAAGATTTAAATATATAATATAAAATAATAAAAAACTAGAATAAAACATTGATGTATATTAGTATAGTGGGGTTGGAAAAGACTTGTGAGAGATTTATAAAATATATTCATATAGAGACTATATAAACAATTTAAACTTCTGTTTATTAAAATAAATATCTGTAAAAGTAAAAATAAAACTGAACAAATGGCAAAGTATGTAAAACACAAACAATAAATAAAAAGTCAATATCCTTAATCTCTAAAGATCACTCTAAAATTGGTAAGAAAAAACAAATAAACCCATGGACAAATCATAAAAAAATAAGAAAAGGTAAAAATATATAATTGCCATTAGATATATGAATCATATTTTAATATTCTTTAAGCTAAATTAATTCATATTAAAACAAGATACTATTTGATTAATCAGATAAAGATAAAAATTAAAATAATAAAATGTAGTATTAGAATGTGGGAAATAGAGACTGCTGATGGAGTGTGTATAAATTTTCTGCTGGGCAATATGACAATATAGCAAAAATAAATCTTTGAAAAATTCGGTAAATTCTTCAGTTCAACAATTCTAATTCCATAAATACATAGTAAGGAAATAACCAAGCCTTGTCATAAGGACTCTACCACAAAGATACTCATTAGAATATTGCTTAAAATGGGAAATTTAGGAAAAACTTAAAATTTTCAATAATAGAAAATTTCTGAAATAAATATACTATATTCATGTATGAAAATAACATAAAAATGTGACATATATAATTATATTTAATGGAAAGAAATTTAAAAAGCAGATTACAAAATGGTACCTTCAGTATAATCTCACTTTTGTTAAGAAAACTCCCTCTCTCTCCACACACACCCACATATACATATACACATACACACAGAGCAAAATTATTTCTCAGTGTTATAATTATTGATAGTTTATTTTCTCCCTCTTGCTTACTATTATTTTGTTAGGTGTGCTATATACTTAGTAGTCACTCAATAAATACTTGTTGCAAAATTTTAAAAAGTATGTATTATATCTAGCTTAGGTTGTTCATGTAATTTATCATCCAAACAATTACCCTTTTGAGAGAGTCACAGGGGGTCCTATAAATTATGAATTCATATAAATTATATCAGGACAACAGGTATAAACTGGCACTGTCCCAGGCACAGCAAAATGTGCAGATTCTCTAAAGACACATCTTGACTTTGAGAAGTTTACAATCTTTCTTGAGGAGACAAGATTCAAATACATGAAACTATTAGATAATAATCTCCCAAATTAGTCTTGTAAAGCCAAGTATTTAATTGCACTTGACAAATGTTAGATGCTATTGGAGGTCTAAGAAGTAAGAATTGGATTTAGACAGGATTTGCCAAGAAAGCTTCTTGGAGGAAGTGAGGATTGAATGATACTTTTAGAACAGGTAAGAAACACAAATGGAGGTTGGGTGCCAAAAGGACAAAGAATAAAATACTCGGAGGTAGCTAAAAACAATGTTGTGTCTATAAGCACCCTGACTTTTGCAAGGGGTCTGTATAGGAGAGTAAAACAGAAACGATCTAATAAAGAATATACTATCATTGTCCCCACTTCACACACAAGAAAATGGAGGCTGAGAGGGGTATATAACTTGCAGAGGAGGGTCACATAGTTAAGAGTGGGGAGCTGAGATTTGAACCCAAGACTGGTTTCAGAGCCCATGCTTTCAGCCCTATGTTGTATTGCCTACTGCAGCCAAGCTATGGCTTCTGGTTTAAATCTTACGAAACTCTTTGTGACATTTTGCTTGTAATATTTCCCTACCCAAAATCCTTACCTCCTCCTTTCTGCCCTACCAAATCTCTCTGTCTCGCCACACCTAGTTCAAATAATACTTTCTCCACAAGTTTTCCCAAGAATTTCACTTCCCGGAATTCTCTCCTACCTGGATTTGAGAACATCACTCTCCTCCTGATTGTCTGCCTACTTCTCAGCTCCTCTTTTTCAATCTCTTTGTTGGATTCTTCTTTCCCTACACTTTTCTCACTCTACTCATTCCTTCTGTGAGTACATTCACCCCCCCCCCCAAAAGACAGTATCTACCTACTTTTGTGCTAAGAACTCCAGGTTAGATTGTTCTATTGCATTTCACAAATTTCCACCTGGATGTGCACAGACACCTCAAACACCACTTTTCCAACACTGGCATCTACCCTATTTGCAGTTCTCATTGACAGTAGGTGCCTCCATCATTCATGCAATCACGGGAGCCAGAAATCCAAGTGTGATCCTTCAGTCCTCCCTCTCTCAAGTCTAATCTCCTAGAAGTCACCAACTTCTGTTTTTACTCTATAAATAACTATTGAATTCTTCTCTCATCTGAACTCCCTTAGTTCAAGTCCACATTGTTTCTCCTGTGATTATTGCATTAGTCTCCGAACAAGTTTTCCTGGCACATGTCTTTCCCTTCCCCATTCCAATTATACCCTACATCAGCATTTCTCAAATTTGAGATATCACAGACATCCAAGAACACTTCCCCAGTCCCTCAAAGGCATACAGTTCCCAGATGAGAAACATTGTGGCTAAAAGTTAAATGCTTTTCTTTAGGTGATTTCATGTGGCTAACGCAATAATTCACGCATTGGTAAATGTAAAGCCAAAATACAGGCACATAATCTCCAAAATGCTTGTATTGGGGCTTTTAAAAATACATTACAAAAATAAAAACATAAAATAAAAAAAATTCTTACAGAGGACCCTTTAACTCTAATTTGTGTCAAAATTAAAGAGCATGACAAAACTTAAGACTAATAGCTCTGTCCTTGAATAAAATCACCCAGAGGTGCCCTAGTGCTTTAAAAAAAAAAAAAAAAAATCCAAGCTCCTTAACATACAATCTAAGATTTCTTTGCAGTTCATTTTAGGTTTCTTCTCTTTAATCATCACCCATAGTGCCACAAACTTTAACCTGTTTGGGACTCTTCTTGCTTTTCACACATCAATATTAGATTAGATGTGTGACCCTAACCATATGCATCTTTCCTCCCCAACTAACTTCTCCTCATCCTCAAATTTCCAGCTCAAGAATTTTCATCTCTGGGAGAATCTCTGATTTTCCTCTCTTCTCCAGTCTCCAAAATGGTATGTGTACCATAGCATGCTGTAATGGAATGGAGCTTTCTGTTTAACACCCTTGGCTGCTGGGTCCTTGAAATCCGGAACTGTCTTTATCGACTTTTGGGTCTCCAAGCCTAGTACAATTTCTAGGGATGCAAGACATGTTTATTAAATAGATGCAGACCTCCTTCTATATTTATCTTTCCTTTCTCTACTGCAATTAATTAACATATTCACTTATTCATTCACTAATAATCATTTATCTGTTATTTTCTGGGAATACAAAGATGAATATGACATCATCTTTGCCCCCTAAAAGGACTTTATTATTGTGTGATCCTTTCTTTCATCCTCTCTCTCTCTAATCATTTAGTTGTACAGGTCTTTTCTTAAAAAAAAAAAAATAGTAGGGACTCATTTTAATAGCTTCTCTACTCCTCACAGCTCTTAAATCATTGCACGAGTTCAATACACTTTGTGGAATAGCCTTATTATGTCTTTAGGGGATGGTGCAATGTCCTGCCTATCAATGTGTATTTCTATCAGAGCTTCCTGTTGCATGGAAGACCTGAGTGTTACACTTCAAGCAATTGAGGCAATTTATAGGTTTTCTGGCATAAACGTGCTAAGTGAGCTAGAAGTTTAGAAAAGAAATTGAGTGTTACGTATGATTCCAGGTCATTAACTTGGCTCTGGGTGAAATACTGATTTAACCAAGATAAATAGACTCATCTGTACTGAGTTTAGTCAACATTATATGCTATTTTTATAATATTTAGGAATTTTAAGGGATTATTTATTTATTTATAGATGTTATTGCTCTTTAATAATAAATAATTAAGAGAGATAACAGAGTTAATATTTAGTGAGCATTTATGTTGGACAAACACAGTTTTAAGTACTTTTATAAGTATCAACTCATTAGATTCTCACAACAACTCTTATTATACCCATTTTATTGCTGGGAAAACTGAAGCACAGAGCACCTCATTAACATGCCCACGGTAATTCAGCTGGTTAGCACAGAGCTGGGATTCAAACACAGGCAGTCTGCATACCTTGTAACTGTATTAAACTCCCTATAAAAGGAGGACTAAACTGTTACGAAACGGGTTTTTAATCTTAAATTTGCATATAATAGTAGAGTGAATTTAAGAATATCATCTGAATTTCATTGTCCTTGTACCCCTTACAGCTGTGAGGAGGAGCCTTTATATAATCTTTTACAAACTGTGAAGTGTTATAAATTCAAGAATTTCTCATGTTAAAATTATACCATAGGAAAGTCTTCCAGAAAGTCCACGTAAAGGCAGAGGGATGAGATGAGACACTAGCACCGAATGTTCAGACACTTATTAACCAAGTTAAGCTGCACATTTTATTGCTAAACCTAAGGGAGAGATTAGATAGTAGGAGAGCAGGAAGCAAAAAGGTATGAAGTTTGGGTATTTCGGGACTAATATAAATTATTTTCTTGATCAGTTTAAAAGTGTTAACACTTATGGGGTTTCTGGAAGAAGTAAAACTGCAAAAATATAGTCAAATTGTTAAAAAAAAAAATCAGAACTATCTGTAAAAGCAAATGCAATTTGATCATATATCATTTTTTTAAAAAACTTCATGTTCTAGCCAGTTGCTATTAGCAATCAATTGATGCGCACTGCTCATGTTTCATGCATTTAAAAGCTGACATCATGTCTAGTGCATTTGGCATTAGCGTAGGAGTTAGAACAGAACCTGACTTCTGTTCCCAGCTTTGTAATACAGGAGTGGCCATCTCCTTGTGTGGAGGTCTGTGATAAGGAGGATGTTGATGCACTTGCCTCCTCTCAAAAAGATGCTTTGAAGATTAGTGAGTCAATGTCTGTAGAGTTCTTTGCACTTTTTACAAGATAAACCATACACAGACCCACTGGCATGAAAAGCACTATCATCACCTCTTTCACACATGAGAGAAATCACAAGAAAGACAAACCTTGAAGCCAGCTCCGTGTTATAAAAATGTTGGGTAGGGATGCAAAAAGTTACAGGGTAGCGAACAAAAACAACAACACTGAATCCAAACCAATATTTGCATTCTATAGTCTACAGATTCTCAGAGGGCCCTTTCATCAGGTGTTCCAGAGTACTATCATAAACCATGGGGTTTTTTTGGTAAAAGTACAAGTGGTAATAAAGTCAGGAGATGCTGCTAAATATATTCCAGTAACAAGCATAGCATATGGCAAACAATTAATGGGCACTCTCTCCTCTCTCATTGCCATGTTGTGGCCAATACTTACTTGGGTTGGCTTTTGGTTCCCTGAAAGGTGCTCAAAAATGCCTTTTAGAAAGTGTTTTTCATGATGAGGTACAACAATGATAACAATAACAAAGAAAAAGAAAATGCAAATATTTACTAAAATATCTACTAAACACATGAAAGAGTACTCCCCCTCATTAGTAATCAGGAAAATGCAATGATAGACCCTCCACATCTGAAAAAAATGAAAAATCTGACAATGCCATGTTTTTGATTAGAATGTGGAGCAACAGAAACTCTCATACACTTTGTTAAACACTTTATCCTTATCTAATGAAGTTAAAAGACAGGCATTTTTAACCAGGATTCCATTCCTAGGTATATTCTCCCACAGGCATGCAGGCTTATGTGCATCAAGATACAGGTATATAAATGCTCAAAATACCTTTATTCATAAAATTTCAAAACTAGAAACTTTCACACTGCATAACAAGAGAAGGTTGGACAAATAAATTGTGGTTCCTTTGCATAACAGAACACTGCATAGTCACACATCATGAGGACTGCAATGTACGAGCCTCAGCTACATACAACGTGATGAATCCTAGGAGCATACCATTGCATAAAAGAAGCAAGACATGAGAATATCCCCAAGATGAGTTCATTTACATAAAATGTAAAACAAACTCAACTGAGCTCTATTATTTTGAGATGCATACATAGGTGGTAAACCACAGAAAAAAATCAGGAAAAGAAAAAAGTCAGGATAGTATTAATAGTTCTCTCTTTGGAGAAGAAGCAAGTGAAAGAAATAAGGTGTTTCTGAGGGTGACTACAATAGGTTTTCACTTTAGCAGTATTTGTTAAACTTAACATTTATGGTTTACCTTCCTAAATTTTTGTTATGTTTCATAATTTTTAAATTTACAAACAGACAGTTTTTACAAAGCCTTGTAAAATTAAGGTTGAATTATATGGGACCTTTTGCTTCTATTTCATCTGTACGAATGCCAATGAAGGTCACCTGGTGTGTATATCGTGAAGAGTCTCCTTAAATAATGTGAATTTATGGAGAAAACCACAAAGTCCAAATGGTAAAATGTTAGGAAGGGAAAGAACTGAAGACTTTTCTCCTCCCAAATTCCAAGCAAGTCTGCTTTAACTGAAATTAATGGCAGACAACAGAGCCACTTAATTGAATTTTAATCTTAACAATCCCTAAGCTTTGTTTGAAACATAAACAGACATGTAAGCATTCTTCAAGATGTTGGAAATGAATCTATATTATAATTCAAAAGCATATTATGCTTATGAATCTCTTTAACAAGCTTTAGGTATTCTTTTCTTCCAGGTGTTTGGTGTTGTGTAGACACAGCCTCCATCCCTCTGCATATGATTTAAAACATAGTTAGAAAAAGTATATTTATTTCGCATAATGATAAGAGGACATAATTTAAATTGTCTATGGATTTATACAATTATGAATATTAAGGCTCATAAAGTCCTACAGGTAGCATCTAATGATCTGAAGAAGGTTCGCTTACTATTTTGCAAATCTGAAAGCATTTTATGTTACTAAGACATTATTAAATAGTTCGATTAACAACTTTGGTAGAGTAGAAAGCCCCCTAAATCATGGACTGAAAAATCATTTTGTACATATACACTTTCATTTAAAGTCCCCACTTAAGCAATTTATGGGAGGGAAGATAGTGTGATGGTCAAAAGGACAGCCTCTGAAATCAGACCGCTGGATTTAAATACCAGCTCTACCATTTACTAACTAAACAAGTCATATTATATTTCTATGCCCCAGTATCTACTTCCTAGTGTTCTTGCAAGGACAAAAATAAATAACCTATGTAAAGAACTTAGCAAAGTGCCAAGCACATAGTGAGCACTCAATGAACGTTAGTTATCATCATCATCATCTTGCTGCTTTTTCATAAAATGCCCTATCCTGCCTTTTCCTACTATAAGGTGCTCTTCCAAGCCACCTTCCTCCTCAGCTATGGTTCCCCTGGATTCCCAGTAAAAGAGAGTGAAACTATACATGCTTATGTTCTCTCTCTTTCTCTGATACCTTACTAAAGTAGAAAGGAAGGAATAAAAACACACACATCCACAAAGGCATAAGTAATACGAGAGGAGAGATCAGCAATACAGAAATTTCAACTGATCTTTTGAAATCAGAAAATGGACAGAGAAGTAGAAACTGCCTTAGCACAAGTGAAGGCATGATTACAGAGAGTAAATTCCAAGAGAAAGTGAACTTTGCTGAACCCAGAAAGACTTAGGGCTTAGAGGCAGCGTACACTAAGGAAGGCAGGAATTTAGCAAGGGGCTTAAAGTATATTAAAATTATATGGAGTATTTGGATCCTAACTCGCTTCTTCCCTTCCCTGCTGGAGGCTGAATCTTTCTTTTCTGGATGAAATAACCTACAGAGATCAAACTGAGGACATTAGGCACTGTGACAAACAAGGTGAGGGCCAAACTTGAGAAACAGGTGATTAATTGAAAGTCTACAGAGTTCCCAGTAAGACATTCAACCTACTTACATGTCATGCTCCCCAAACATTAGCAGTCAGCTATATTCCCTGGGCAGAATTCTCCCAGGCAGGAACAGGAGAATCCTCTGATAACTACATTGGGAAACTTTTCGAAGAATACACTTGCTTTGATTGAACAACTAATCACGCAGCAGTAAAACCCTATAGTTGATGAGCCCTATCCATGCTCGCAGGACTTTTGATGGTCTATTTCTTGTCATCATGCTGTTGTTGCTTTGTGTGTGTGTGTGAATGTGTGTGTGTGTCTCACTCTTTAATAAGAATGAACAGCCTCTTAAGGAAACTTGCTAGAATAAAGAAGAAAGACTAGAATAAGCAGACATCATCAACTGAACAAAGAAATCCACAAGAGACAGACAGAGGAAAACCTGAAAAGGACAATAATCTGTGCAGTTAGAAAGATAAGATAATGCATTCCCAACATAAGAACTGATACTACTAGAAAGAAGAGAACGAAAGAGAGACAAATTTTTTTAAAAAAAATTCATACTCAAAATAAAAATTTCAATAGAAAATTGGAAGATAAATTTGAACAAATCTTCTAGAAGGTAGAACCAAAAAAAAAAAAAACACAAAAGGGACGAAAATATGGGAAGAAAAAAATTAAGAAATTAAAGATCTGATCTAGAAGGTCCAACATTCAACTAACAGGAGTTCTAGGAAAAAACAGAGAAAATGGAGGGCATAAAATGTATACAAGAAAAAAATTCCAGAATGGAAGGACCCATATATCTGGAGTAAAAAGGTCTGATGTGTACCCAGGGTAATGGATGTAGACCCAGATCAATACAATTGCTTATGAAATGTTGGAACATTAGTGATGAGAAGAAGTTCATAAAAATTTCTACGAAGAAAAATATCAGGATGTCGCCAACATTAGAAAACAATGGAATGATGCTTACAAAATGTTGAGAAACTACATGTGCAACCTAGAATTCAATCGCAGTTAATCCATGTCTCAAAGGGCTGATAGTGCCTGAATAGTACAAAGAAAAGATTCCTGAAGAGGAAATCTTAAAAGCTAGGTTTTATCCCCAACTTTGATATTAAATGTAGAGACATAGGCAAGAATTAGGGGTACTGTTGGCACCAACCTGAGATTTTAGATCTCCTGAGATCAAGGTTTCTTTTTTGCTAACACCGTTGAGTCACAGAACCAAAAAGCTGACCAAAGTTATAAAGTTTGTCAGACTTAGTGCCTCTGGAAATACGTGCACTATTTTTTCATATAGCTGAGACCTCTGAGAATATGGGTCAGTAGGCAACATGCCACAAGAAATCAAACCCAAATACTCATTCTGAAGTCAGTTAAGCTTAGATTTTGTATATTACCACCAAATTTTGCAAATTGTTAAAAATATAACTAAGAATGCTGACCTTTTGCTTTTAATTAAGGATCTAGCACTTAGCTATCTTCAATAAAGTAGAGAAATAAATAAAATATTTTCTTATTTTTATGCTTATTAAATTACCATGAAAAATATTCATTAACTATCCCATAAAGAAGTGTTCTTAGATGCTTATTCTTACTTAAAAGAAATGGAACAAAAAATAATTGAGCTAAAATTAGCTCTTCTTGGTATTCTAGTATTCTTTTACAAAGGATTCTTTTTATCATAGTAATTGATTCCCTCTCTTACACTAGCAATATTATTATATTAAATAGCTAAAGGATAAACTTAGGTAACAGTGGAGCTTATAGTTCTTTCAGAAATAAAATAAATTATGTGTGCCAAAAAAAGTTACTTTGAACATTTCTGATGCACCCTCTCATTATTTGTGGCTACCTGATTAGCAGTCAGTAAACCTGGGTAACTGTTTTCTTCTGATAGCACTTCAAGTCTACTCTTGAGTTCTAGTATTACCTAGACTACCAGGAAAAAATGAAGACATTATTTTCTTCCCTGGTACAATATGCTGAACTATTTATAACATTAGGCCTTTCTCCCCTAATTCTCCAGGCTATTTTGATAATTGGCTAAGACTGATAATAATAGATTAACGAGTACAAAATAATTACAATAATCATTCTTACTTAAAATAAGAAGAGTTTCCAGAAACAGAAACTGAAACAATCCAAGCCAAGCAGCTGAATAGGCTATTTCAGGGGTTCTCAACTCACTCCTCATGAGGCTAGATTGCTTTTTATTTCCCTTAAGTGTTCTTTATTCATTTCACAGATATTATTTAATTGTGGACAATGTACAAAGCACGGTGCTAGTTACTGTGGAAGACATTAAGGGGGGTGGGGACAACTAGTTTTTTCCTTCAAGGGGGCATCTGTGGGAGTTAGTCACAGGGGCATCTCTAAAGGAAAGTGCTGAAAAGGAGAGGCTGGGAAAAGCAAGAACGAGAACCTAAGTTGTAAATAAAGGGGGGACAGAGAGATGGTTCTTTAGGGAATAGAGGAATGAGATTTGTTTTTAGCCTTGTTCCCCTTTCCCCTGGCAGCCCCCTTAGGCTAAAAATAGATGTAACTGGTGGATTTCAAGTGGGCAATAAGACGTCAAACCTATTAGCTAACTATAATCAGTCTGTCATGGAGCCCAGGATACAAGAAGTTGCTGTCTCATCAAGAAGATGTGATTGTATTTCTAGTGAGCAATTAGTTGTTATGAACACTTCACATTTGTTTCTTCTTCCTTCTGAAAACAATATATTGATTTCCTTTGGGGAGCTTCCCCACTGTCAGGTGGGACCACTGTGATTGACTGGTTCAGGGGAGGGTCTGTGCCCTTAATTATGTGGAAGCTAGCATAGAGAGATGATGTCTTTTTGTGTTGGACATAAAACCCGGAAAGAGATGGTACTAGAATTCTGACGTTGGTGCTGTTGCTGTGTGGATGGAAGCTGAGAAAGAAGCTGAAAATGGAGTCCAGATGCAGGACCCACAGACAGACAATCTAAATCCTCACAAAGGGCTCTAACCAAAACAGTGTCCATAGTCTTCGTAAAACCTCATGGAAACCGCATCGAGCAGTGGATAAAGCCATCCATGTACTAAATACCACACGTAAAAGAAATACATCCAGGAGGACATTTTACCAAGTGGGAAAACAAGTGTGTAACAACTGTTTATGTGCGTGTAATACTCTTCACTGTTATAATCCACAATGTCAAATTTTGCACTTTAAATTACCGAGGAGTATTCGCAAGGGAAGGGAAGAAACAGCTGGCTGTCAATGAGGGGAAATACTGGGTAAATGTAAGCTGAAACTTCAAAACGGATTTTTTAAAAAAGCAATTTTCTCTTTCTGAAAGTTAATATGGAACCAGCAAATGACAAGGACTGCGATTATTCATACATGCAAGTCAACAAGCAAAACCAATCAAACAGGCAAACGGCTGCATGAATAATGAGGCAGTTCCTCTGATGACCAAAAAACAACTTTATAAGAATGCCTGGCTAATGTGTCTTGACTGGTAATATGTTATGTTTGTACTTTTATTTAAACCACAGCAACGTTTGTCTTCCTGAAAATAGCCCCTGCATTCTAGAAAAGTACAATATGAAGT
The DNA here is from genome assembly GCA_004363605.1 of Indri indri. NCBI lineage: Eukaryota > Metazoa > Chordata > Mammalia > Primates > Indriidae > Indri > Indri indri. The sequence goes on along the minus strand of RJWJ010023505.1, from coordinate 9,918 downwards.
CTCAGATTGGTGCTGAGCTTAATCACACCTGCGGCGCTGTGGTAGGTTTTCTAAGCCCCTGCTCACTAGATTTCACAAAAATCCCATCCCTCCTACCATCTCCTCTCCCTAAACACACATACAAGCAAATCACATCAAAGTGTAATCATTGAAGAACACCATAACTTGCAAATTATAATCTGAGAAAGAGAATCATTGAAGCAAAACTGAAAAAAAGAATTACATAGAGTAGAACTTTTTTCTTAAATACTATTTTTCTTCCCATTGATCATGCACAGAAGCAACGTATGAGCACTAATGTGGTTCCTTTTCAGCCTTTGCCTGTTTGTTTTAAAGACAAGAGAAGAATATGCTTAAAAGCCAAATACACTGACAAATGCTGACTGATAAAATCTTCCAGATGGGACTACTTTCAAAGATGGCCAATTACAAGCCTCGTGCCTCTCCTTTTAATGATATCTTTAATGATCCCCTTCCTCTCCCAGAGAATTAAGGAACAAAAACACCTTAGGCTGCAAATGACCCAGTAATCCTCATAATCACATTGCAATGACAGGCAAGAAGATCAAAGTGCAGGTGTCTTGAGAAATAGGGGCTTCCATCCTATTATAAAATATGAACTTGCTACAAACCAAAGATCAAAAGTGCTTTTAGCTCCCAAATTCCCAACTTCTAATATTTTTAAAATTCTGTGGTTTCCTTGATGAATAATCTTCCCCCAAATTTTCCTCTCCCAATATCTACTAAACATTGGCAGTTCTTCATATATGGTGGCTATGTTTCCACATATACAATAACTAATTAATTTTAGAAATTTGGTGAATTATGTTGAAACTTTAATAGCATTAAGAAGTCCCCAAGGTAGTTATTAAGCTATTGTCTCCAATAATACAAAGAAAAAAACTAATGATGGAAAATTACATAAAGATAACCCATCACCGGTATATTAGTTAGGTAGCCAGTAGTGGCTTCAACAAGACAGAGGTTTATTTTTGTCTTACATTTAGAAAATCTAGAAATAGTTCAAGGCTGGAATGATGACATCATGTTTACCAGGGACCTGGGTTCCTATTATCTTTCTGTTCCACCATCTTTAACATATGCCTTCCATTCTCACAGCCAATCACATTGCGAGATGGCTATTGATGCTCCAGCTACCACATGAACCAAGTCAGTACTACCAGAAGAGGAGCAAGCATAAAAGTGAACTCTTCTAGGCAGGAGCTCCTTTGTGTAAATTTCATCAGTTACATCTATCTCTTAAGGAGTCCGAGAAATACAATCTTTTGACTAGGCAGATACCACTCTAGGCAGATATAATTAAGACTCACTTAGTAAACTTAATTATATTGGTTATTAAATGAACAAATCTGTAAGGATATTTAGTCAGCACCAAGCAATCTTTGTTACAGCATAGAATCACTGACTTCTGAATATTGGGTGGAATTTGGTCTAACCCCTTTCTTACAGATAAAGAAACTGAGAGCAAAAGGTTAAGAAGTTTTCCCCAAACTACAAACTGAATAGCCAAAGAACTAGGAGCCACAATTCAGGCCCTCGATCATCTATCAGTAAAGATCCAGTTCTTTACTGACAAAGCAAACTCCAACGAGGTCAGCCCAGGAAATTCAGCTAACCAACATGAATAAAAACACATCTTACTACCTGGGTCAGACCCTGTGACTCACACTTCAGGCTTTACGGTCATAACTACTTGCAAGCTGTAACTCCACCCTTTTTGGTTATAAAGTGAGAATCACAAGTCATGTACGTGTTTAGATGGCCACTAAATTACCAACAAACCAAGAGCTGTACCATACAATGCAACAGTACAAGTTACTGTTTGTAGAATAGCAGAACATTCCACATTTATGGGCAAAAATTGGTACTTGAACTTCATGAGTGACTCTAGGTCTTTTATGGTGGTGGCTTTTTAAATACACACAAACACATTATTATGGTGTCTCCTGAAATTGACATTCTCAAAATAGCGTCCACCATTATACAAAGGAGGTTTCAATGTTCTGAGGCTTTTTTTCTTTTAAGCGATTGCTCTTATCCTCTTATCTCTTCTTTAATTATGGTCATCACTTCCTCAGACTCCTCCAAGCTGCATTCTCAACCAACCACAGTCCAGGACCAGAACTCCTACACCGCATGCTTTCTTCAGCACGTTGAACTACATTATTAGGTCCCTGCTCTCATGTTTTCCTTGTTTTATGTTTCAGGCTTCTTGAGGGCAGGGCCTATATCTTCTTTATTTTCCATCATACTCAGCATATGGTACATATGGTAAAGATTACAGTTTTCTTCCACAATATCATGTTTAAAACATTCCAATACTCTCCCAGTCTCCCTAACTGCTTCCTGTGGTTTCATTGATCCTCTTCGTTCTCCCCTACTCACAACCTGGGTTACCTGAGTGACTTCTCAAAAATACAGAACATAGCAAGCCATGTCTATACATCTTGGTGGTGCACCACTGCCTATAGATACAAACTTTTTAAGAAGATAGCCCCCACCTGCATTCACACCCTGTGTTATTCCTTGCCATTTCTTCTGTTTGCACCCTACATACTATAAGCTACTCAGAAATATTCATCTTTTTCTACATGCCTGTGACCATGTACATGCAATTCCCTCTGTCTAAAATGTCCTTCCTTCTTTTGTTTATGGAGAGATTTCAAATGGCCTCTAAGGTACAGGTCAATTATTATCTGTGAAAGGCTGTGCTATGTGTATCCAGCATTTTCTAGGGGCCCAGGAAGCTTAGTCAAAAATCTTGACTATTACTCTACACGTACTTCCACTATTAGACCAATTCTATTAAAGTTGGAAAATTTCACAAGTGTAGAAATTGTGTTTACTTTATTTATTTATTTGTCTTATTTTTCTAGAGACAGGGTCTTGCTCTGTTGCCCAGGCTGGAGTGCAGTGGCGCGACCACTGCTCACCGCAACCTTGAACTCCTAGGCTCAAGCAATCCTCCTGCCTCAGGTGCCAAGCAGCTAGGATACAGGTGTGTACCACCATGCCTGGTTAATTTTTAAAAATTTTTTTGTAGACACATGGTCTCCACTATGCTGCCCAGGTTGATCTCAAACTCCTGGCCTCAAGCAATCCTTCTGCCTCCCAAAGTGCTGGGATTATAGGTGTGGGCCACCACACTCAGTCTGTGTTTATTTTAGTTCACTGTGAATCCCAGGTTCTGATGCACAGGAGACATTCGATAATTTTCTGAATGAATGAACGTCAGTTTCCCTAACAAGACTTGAATAATCTTCTTGAGAGTCTAACTGCTTGTCATAATAGATCTTGTCATATTTGATTCTATATCCACAGAGCCCAGCATAATACTTAGAAGTAAATATTGTTACATCTCTTTTGTTTCTCCAGGCAATCCCTGGATCCCAGAGTTGCCCTTTCAATAGAAAATCCAATCTCTCTTTGACAACTACCCCTCCTTCAAATAGCCCAGGAACATCAGGGACCATTCAGTTTTATGTAGAGTCTTGCTTCTACACTCCTGGTGGAGAGAGGATGGACAATTAGCCGGAAGGCTGTGCTGCTGCCACATGGTCTCACAGTTGAACACTGGTCCTGCACAGTCCTGCGTCCTTGCTGGCTCGGGTCTCCGCACGCTTCTAAGATGGCCCAACCTTGAACTCTTAAAATGGCAGCTCTTTGATTTCACTGGCTTATTTAGTCAAAATTAGCCCTCACTCAACAACCTGAGGAACTTCCCCTTCCCTAGTGACCTAACCCCTTCAGGGCCCGCTCTAACAGCATTCTCTCAGCTGCCCTCTTTGGTCCATTCTAGTAGGTTTCCTACACTTCTAACTGCAGGAGAACTTGAGAGTTTGGTCTCTTTTCTCCTAGCAGACTCCTGAAACTCTTAGTAATTTGGTCCACTCTCTCCCCAGACTGTACCAAAGGGAGGGGTGGCTTTTAATGAAAAGGGAGAGATCTTGTCACACCCTTTCTCCAGGGAAAGAGATGACTAGAGGTCTTATATTTCTCTAATTAAAGGAGTCCACTTAGTGATGTTTACAAAAATAAAAAATATATGAACCCCTCGCAGGTTTTCCAATAATAGAGTTAGAAGTGGAGAGTATATTGGAATTTCTGCCTCTCCAGTCACCCTCTTCCACAGGCATGAAGATGCTTATTGAAATTAACAGTCATTTTTTCCAAGTCCTTTTACCTTAGGAACAATAATTTCTGACTATGAACTATATATACCTATGATGCATCCATTAAAAAATAATAATTTTTGATTATAAAGACAAAATGGGATGAGGACAACTGAGAAGCTCTTGTCCTAAATGCCCTTTCCTGGCTGGCCAAGAAAACAGTGAGTCTAATAATCAGCTATTTTAAAAAAGAAGTGCATGGCCCTCCCAATCCAATAAGATAAAAAGATATTCATTCCAAGGTAAAGCTCTGGCATTACAGGGTCACATTTGAGTAGCAGAGAGTGGATACAATCACAATAAATTTCAATTAGATGACAAAGTCAGCCATAGGTCACAGTACCAGCAGCATCTTTTCCATTAAGAATTGGGAAAGGAAGGCTTAAAATGCACCTTGTGTGTGTTTAAGAAGATACCAGGGAATCCTTCCTTGAAGTGTATCCATCCAGTTGAGGTTTATATAACATAATTCAGGAGAGACTACCCCAAACTGAGGCTTAATTTACTAAATTGCAAAGAGTCTAAAAATGTACATTTTTTCTCCACAATTTTATTTGCCTCTAAAATCCAGGTGTGTCTTACAATCAACAGCATCTTGCATTTGATGAAATAAAGTAATTCATCAAAGTTTTTTAATTAAATCAAATACTTTCAGAATGTAATATAGACAACCTAGAAACTATCCCAACACTCAGATTCAAATCCCAGGATTAGGAGGTAACTATATTACAATATTAGCATATTAAAGCAGAGATACAGACGTACAGACATTAGTAGTAACCCTTCAAAGGGGAAAAAGGCTGTCAGCTAAGGATGACAGCAGAGCCCAGTGGTTCTCAAAGGGGATTCCCTGTCCAGCAGGCCAGCAGTATCAGCATCACTTTGGAACTTGTTGGAAGTACAAAATTCTCAGGTCCCACCCCAGAAATGCTGAATCAGACTCTTTGGGGTATAGAGCCCTGCAATCTGTGTTTTAACAAGGCCTCTGGGTATGAGTTTGAGGACACTTACATAGTAGCTGGAGAAAGGAGACACTTGGTCAGTGTGTATTTGGCACAGTGTGGGAGGAGCAGCATCCTAACATTCCGGCCTAGTGGTAAGACTGAGAAAGATTCTCCAGACCCAATGCAGGGAAGTGCTTTAAAACCCCTCCGCTCCTAGTTTCTCACTCCCCGTGTGCCAAAGCAGCTCTGAAGTATTAGAAGTTCATTTCCCAAGTGGTGAACAACAAGGAGAGAATGAACTGATCTGGTCAAATATGGTATCCTGTCCACTTGTCAATATATTTCTCACTGTAAATTACTTAATTCATGTTCTTGCATTAAATTCATGAGTTCTGAATGTCAGTAACAGCACCCGATCTAATTAGGTTCTGAGAAAATGAAATTTCTGAATCTGGAAAACTAAAGGTCATTCCCCGAAATTTGTGTATGTTATGACGGCACAGCCCGAAAGGGCCACTACATACCTAAAACATTTAAATGGACTATTTCCCAGATTAAGAGAAGCGGAGAATTACGGGCAATTAGGTCTAGATTGCAAGCTGGCAATCCTCAGGCCAGATCTGGTCCACAGATGTGGTTTGTTAGGCCCACACACGTTGTTCAAAAATTGGGAAGTTTCACATAAAATTTTGGATTTCTTCCTGTCTTAAAAAAGCCAGAAATTTGACAATAGGGAGCCCACATCCTGGCACTTCAGCACCACCCTGGAGCCAAGCAGAAGCTGCCTCCTTTAAACATCCTGTGCTTTCCAGGCTACTACAGTGTCTAGGATCCCCATTTTCTCATGGCTGGTGAGCTTCTCCCCCTAATTACCTGCCTGACCCTGGCACATTTGAGTTTGAGGACCATTGATCTATGTAACCGTTTTTCATGAAATAGGTAATCTAGTTTCATGAAAATGTTTTCAAGGAAATAGATAATTACGTGTATTCAAATAAAATAAATTACTCAGAAAATTACTTTTGTTGTACCTTTATAGCTATTTGTATGTATGTGTGAGTAGAGGTGTAGTGTTCCATTATTTTTAAAAACAGATACAATGTCAACATAGGCAAAGGTTGTGTGGCAGAGTAGAAAGTACCAGACTGGACCTCTAATGTCTAGATTTGGATCTACCACTTACTAAATGTAAAATTATCCCTCAGCTTCAGTTTACATATCTGTTATATGGGAATGATAATAGCTATCACACACAGGATTTATTGGGATAATTGAATTAGATAATGTATGTTCAAGTTCCTCAAAAATGTTAGTTGAATTAAAGTTGGATGACTTAGTTATCTGCATTTTACTTTAGAAATTACACCTAGCAGACATAAACTTTTGAAAAAAAATCAAATTGACCCTTCAATAGCCTTACATTGTGATAATATAAAGAAATGAACATTTATTGACTGTAAACTATGAACCAGGTACTATGCTGTGTGCTTTAAATACATTGTCTTGTGGAACACTTATAGCAATACTATGAGTTAGTGTTATCCCTCTTTTACAAATTAAAAACCAGGGATCAAACAGTTTAGGTAATTTACCCGAAGTCACACAGCAAATATTGATAAACAGAGTCCACCTTACTCCAAAGCTCTTACACGTGATTACTTTAGTGTTTCTCAAACAGGGCTGATTATAAGAATCACTTGGACTACTAGTTAAAAATACAAGTTCTTCTATTTGTTCCCAAGCTTACCGAATTAGAATCTAAGGGGATAGCTTTGAAATCTGTATGTTTTATGAGAGCTCCATGTAGTCCGAGCAATAGCAAGGAAACTGTTTGAGAAAGCTGACACGGAGTCAAAGTAAGCAGAAAAAGTACTGCTTTGCATGATACTCAATAGCAAAAAGGAAAGAGGAATGAAAGGAGGAAGGAAAGAAGGGAGAGAGAGAAAGAGAAGTAGGAAGGAAGAGAGGAAAGAAGGAAGGAAAGAAAGGAGGGCGTGGAGGGAAGGAGGGATGGAGAGAAGGAGAAAAAGATCCTGGAGCTAGGTCTATGGCATTTACGGGATCATGTGAATGCATTTACTAGACGGATGCTTTCTTTCTAACTGCACTCAGCCTGTTTACTGCAAACATAAGGAACCAGCCAACAGGAAGCTCAGCTTGCCACTGCAGAGGAGTAAAGCACTTTGAACTACAGGCATCTTGTACACCCAAATTACACACTGTGATACACATAGTATTTGAGCTGTTCCGCAATACAGAAGCCAATTATTCTTGGCACGTACTTCTATCGTGCTCTCCAAATCACCATCCCTCACATGTGGAACTGTGCCACATCAAATGCACCAAGTCATAAATTCCTTAAACTCTTTGAGATGAAAGTTGAATGGAGAAAAAAGATAGTTTGGTACACACACCATGCAGCAGAAAAGATGTATGCTCAACTTAGTATTACTGGGTCTATTATGAGAATCTGGGACAGCAAAATTTTGCCTTAGGAATTTTTGAGAGTGTAAACTGAATTTTTCCAAAGTAATTCAGCATAATCTTGCATTTTCAAATCTTAGTTATTCATAGTATTCATCTTAAAATAATTAATTTTCCAGCCTCTTCCTCTAAATGTTTTTAAGCATAGCAGAAAAACATACACACTAAAAGAGTTAGAGGCCGTATCATAAAATTCTATTGGAAAGCACAGAAACTATGCATATGTCCTGAATCGTAGTGTTATTTAATAATCAGATCACTTAACCCACTCCTCTTACCCCTTGCAAATCCTGAGGTTAAGAGAAGATTTAATCAAAACTATTAAATGGTATTAAAATAGAAATCCAATGATAATTGTTAGTAGTATTATAGAGAACTTAAAACACAAATCCTGCAAGATTGAAAAGCAACAAGTGAGGTATTAGATGAACCAGCCCTATGCTTCTTAAGCTTTAAATATGCTTAGGAAACTTCTAGGAATTCCGTAAAACTGCACATTCTGATTTAGTAGGTTTGTATTTCCGAGTCTCAACATTCTGATTTTTAATAAGTGCCCAGGTGATGCCCATGCTCCTGGCCGAGGGATCAAACTCAGAGTAGCAACTCCATCAATTTAAGAAGGCTCTCATTGGTGAAGTTGCCAGAAAGACTATAGGAGGATGCCAGTAGGCGGGATTGTGATGTAAAGCTAGTATCACCTAGAAATAAAATGCAAAGATGAAAGAGAGCGAAGCATTTATGTAAATGTCAAATTTCTCCAGAAGAAATTGGTTACACATGTAATAGAAAAATAATCTTATTTTTGGATTAATAAGAGAGGAATTCTAAGAGATTAAGTAGAATTACAATCAATATATCACAGAGTTTCTCAAATTTAAGAATTTGATGAGAATACTGGATCATTTTCTCCCCCAAATTGTAGATATGAACAGGTATACACAATTCTCTATACAATTTCAGAACGTTCACTGAGCTTCCTTTGGAAAAGCGTGAACCTCCCATATCAAAATTTAAGACTACCAGTGTACATATGTATTAGTGCAGAGGAAAAACCTGTAGTTTTAAGAGTGATTTCTAGAAAGGGCAACTTACAATCTGTTTTTGTATCTCATTGATGTAACTATTGTATAGAGGCTGATGATTTCTCAGTCACTTCCAGGAAATATAAACTGGTTGAAATGTATATTTTTCTAAGGTAAGACATTAAGCCTCCTCACGTTAAGAGGAAAGCACCATATTAAAAAAATAGATATATACTATTTTGGAAAAACACAAGACAAAGATCCAGGTGTGAAAATTACTGTACAGTAAAGGGGTTTCTAAAGATATAAAGGGCAATTGTTGTTTTATGCTGGTACCATATGTCAGGGGTTTTTTCCAATAGTTTTGAGCATCCTACCACCTGTCTCCTTATACTAGTGAGAAATGATCACTAATTAGAGTTGCCATTTAAAAGACATAGAGGACCAGTTTATTTTTTCAAAAAAAGTTACTGATCACCCAATCTTAGATAAGCAGCTTAGAATCTAGAAGGGGAGCGACACTTGTGTGTGTGTGTGTGTGTGTGTGTGTGTGTGTACCACTATATACCAAAGCACAACATGAAATACAGACATAATTCTCTGATAGTATTGAGGAAGGAGTGATTATTTCCAACATGAGATAAGGGGCATGTATCAAGGAAATAGTCACAGAGGTAGCTCTGAGCTGGACCCAGAAGGATGAGTAAGATTTCAGTAGATGGAGAGGTAGAGGAGAGACATTTCAGGCAAAAGGACTCCCATCAGCAAAACATTACAGAGGTGGGGGAGGGAGGTATATGCAGTTTGGCTCAAAGAGAGTATGATATTCCACTGCACTTGTAATATTCCCACTTGTGTAGTCTCCTTCTCCTCGAATCTAGGGGCTGGGCCCAGGACTTGCTTTAATGACTAGAATGTGGCACAACTGGCCATGCACCAGTTCTGGGCTTACACATTAAGAAGGCCTGGCTTTTGTGCTCTTGGGAGCCCTTAGCTGCCAGGTAAGGAAGTCTAACCACCTTGCTGGGCGATCCCATGAAGAATCCCCATGGAGGAAGAGAAAAGCCCTGAAACTGCATGAAGAGAGGCAGAAGGCAGATCATCCCCACTGAGCCCAGCCACCAGTCAACTTGCTCAATGACTGCAACCACATTCAGGACATGATGAGTAGGACCAGCCAGACTGCCCAGCACAGACTGCAGAATAGAATGGTGGTTTCTCAAGACACCACTTTTGGAACAGTTTGTTATGCAGCAATAGAAAAGTGAAACAGAG
>RJWJ010023504.1:0-25762 GCA_004363605.1 Indri indri | reverse complement strand
TGAGATGAAAGCAACAAATATCCTATAAAGGAAAGCCAATCAGACTAACTGCTGATTTCTCAACTGAAACCTTAAAGGCCAGAAGGGACTCGGTCCTTATCCTTAATCTACTAAAACAGAATAATGCTCAACCCAGAATTCTTTATCTGGCAATATTGAGTTTCATCTATGAGGGAGTAATAAAGTCCTTCCCAGACAAACAATCACTGATGGATTTTGCAAAGACCAGACCAACCCGACAAGAAGTACTCAGACCTGCGTCACACACTGAACAGCGTAATAGACACTCTTCAAAGTAAAATCATTCAAGAGTTAAAGCCTAGAACGTGGACTTCATGATGGCTGAAGGAGCAAAACAAAACAACAGGATTTCACCCAACAATATGAATGGAAATCTACCACAAATCTCAATCCTCTCAATAAATGTGAATGGCCTGAACTGTCCTCTGAAGAGATACCGGCTGGTAGAGTGGATAAAAATCCACAAGCCCAGTATCTGCTGTCTACAGGAAACACATCTAATCCACAAAGATGCCTTCAGACTAAAGGTCAAGGGATGGAAAACTATCATCAAGGCTAATGGAAGTCAAAAGAAAACAGGGGTAGCTATACTAGTTTCAGATAACATAAGCTTTAAAATAGCAAAAGTACAAAAGGACAAAGATAGCCACTATATAATGGTGAAAGGGAAGATCCAATAAGAAGGGTTAACAATTCTTGATATCTATGCACCCAATGCATGAGCACCCAGTTACATAAAGCAAACCTTGTCTGATTTAAACATGATAAACAATAATACCATAGTAACAGGGGACTTCAACATTTTACTAAATGCTCTGGACAAATCTTCCAAACACAAAATAAGCAAAGAAATAATGGACTTAGAGCTCTAGAACAAAAGGGTCTGACAGATCTCTACAGAACATTCTACCCAAATAAAGCCGAATTTACATTCTTCTCATCAGCCCATGGAATTTTCTCAAAAATTGATCACATACTAGGCCACAAATCAGACCTCAACAAATTCAGAAAAATAGAAATTATACCATGTACTTTCTGGGACCATAGTGGTATAAAATTAGAGCCCAATTCCAACAGAAATACTCGCCACATCACAAAGTCATGGAAATTAAACAATCTATTGGTGACTAACTATTGGGTCAAGGAGGAAATACAGAGGGAAATCATGAACTTCTTTGAAATAAATGATAACAGAGAAACAAGCTATCAAAACCTGTGGGATACAGCAAAAGCATACCTGAGACGAAAACTAACAGCAATAAATGCTCATATCCATAAAACAGAAAGTTTAAAAATCGACGACCTAATACATAGAATCAAGGAATTGGAAAAGGAAGTGCAAACCAATCCCAATCCTAGTAGAAGAAAATAAATAACTGAGATCGAAGCAGAACTAAAGGAAATTGAGAACTATACAGAAGATCAACAAAACCAAAAGCTGGTGTTTCAAAAAGATAAACAAAATCAACACCCCTCTTGCTAGATTGACTAGAATCCAAAGGGAAAGGTCTCTAATAAACTCAATCAAATACAAAAAAGGAAGGGGTCACAACAGACACCGGGGAAATACAAAGCATTATTTTTGGTTACTATAAAAACCTATATGCCCAAAAACTATATAACAAAGAGGAAATGGATACATTCCTGGAAACACACAACCACCTTAAGTTCACACAGGAGGTAACAGAATATCTGAGTAGACCAATCTCAAGCTCAGAAATTGGAACAGCAACCAAAAACCTCCCAAAACGTAGACGTCTCAGACCAGATGATTACACTCCAGAGTTTTACCAAATATTTAAAGAAGAACTCATACCTATACTACAGAAATTATTCCACAATATTGAGAAAGATAGTATCCTTCCTAACTCATTCTATGAAGCAAATATCACCTTGATACCAAAGCCATGAAAGGACACAACAAAAAAAGAAAACTAAAGACCAATATCCCTCATGAATATAGATGCAAAAATCCTCAACAGAATTTTAGCAAATAGAATTCAGCAGCACATCAAAAAAATAATTCATCATGACCAGGTAGGCTTTATTTCAGGGATGCAAGGCTGGTTTAACACACGCAAATCTGTAAATGCAATTCGCCACATAAAGAAAACCAAGGACAAAGACCATATGATTCTTACAATAGATGAAGTAAAAGCATTTGACAAAGTCCAACTCACCTTTATGATGAAAACTCTCATTGAAATAGGCATAGAAGGCTCATTCCTTAAAATTATCAAGTCCATTATGACAGACCCACCTCCAATACCATACTGAATGGGGGGAAAATGAAACCATTCCCACTTAGAACCAGAACCAGACAAGGTTGCCCTCTATCTCCACTTCTATTCAACAGAGTGCTCAAAATCCTCACCACAGCAATTAGGCAAGAGAGGGGTATTAAGGGTGTCCAAATGGGGGCAGATGAGATCAAACTCTCGCTCTTTGCCAATGATATGATATTATATCTAGAAAACCCCAAGGATTCATCCAAGAGACTCCTGGAAGTGATAAATGAATTCAGCAAAGTCTCAGGATACAAAATCAATACACACAAATCTGTGGCATTCATATATGCCAGTAACAGTCAAGCCAAAATTCAAATCAATAATGCAATACCTTTTACAATAGCCTCAAAGAAAATTCGATATCTAGGAATATATTGAATGAAAGATGTGGGACATTTATACAGGGAGAACAACGAAACACTAAAAAAAAGAAATTGTAGAAGATGTAGACAGATGGAAAAACCTACCTTGCTCATGCATTGGTAGAATCAATATCATTAAAATGTCCATACTACCTGAAATGATCTACAGAATTGATGCAATCCCTATCAAAATCCCATCAACATTCTTTACAGATCTGGAAAAAATAATTCTACGCTTTGTATGGAACCAGAAAAGACCTTGTATAGCCAAAGCAATCTTAAGTAAAAAGAGCAAACTGGGAGGTATCAGTCTACCAGATGTCAAGCTGAACTACCAGGCTATAGTAACTAAAACAGCATGGTATTGGTACAAGAACAGAGATATTGACCTCTGGAACAGGACTGAGAATCCAGAGATGAAACCATCTGCATATGGTATTCCAATCTTTGACGAAGCTGAGAAAAATATACGCTGGGGAAAAGAATCTCTTTTCAATAAATGGTGCTGGGAAAACTGGATAGCTACATGCAGAAGAATAAAACTAGATCCCCACCACTCACCTCTCACAAACGTCAATTCAAGATGGATAACAGACTTAAACCTAAGGCATGAAACCTTAAGAATTCTAAAAGAAGATGTTGGGAAGACCCTTTCAGACATTGGCCTAGGCAAGGAATTCTTGAAGAAGAACCCCAGAGCAATCACCGCAGCAACAAAAATAAATAAATGGGAAGTGATCAAATTAAAAAGCTTCTGCACTGCCAAGGAAACTGTCATTAGAGTGAATAGATAGCCCACAGAATGGGAGAAATTATTTGCTCTCTACACATCTGATAAAGGGCTGATAACCAGAATCTATCTAGAACTTAAAACAATCAACAAGAAAAAATCAAACAGCCCCATCAACAAATGGGCAAAGGAAATGAACAGAAACTTTTCAAAAGAAGACAGGATTATGGCCAACAAACATAAAAAAATTCTCAACATCTCTAATCATTAGAGAAATGAAAATCAAAACCAAAATGAGACATCACCTAACTCCAGTGCAATTGGCCTCTATCAAAAAATCCCAAAACAACAAAGTCTGGTGAGGATGTGGAGAGACAGGAACACTCTTACACTGCTGGTGGGACTGCAAATTAGTGCAACCTCTGTGGAAAAGAATCTGGAGATCCTCAAAGAGCTAAAAATAGAAATACCATTCAATGCAGCAATAGCACTATTAGGCATCTACCCAAAAGAGCACAAACATTCTATGATAAAGACATCTGCACCTGAATGTTTATGGCGGCACAATTCGCTATTGCAAGGATGTGGAAACAACCCAAGTGCCCGTCAATTCATGAGTGGATTATTAAAATTTGGTATATGTGTACAATGAAATATTACTCAATCATAAGAAATGACAGTGATCTAGAACATCTTATACTTTCCTGGATTAAACTTAAGCCCATTATCCAAAGGGAGGCACCACAAGATCGGAAGAATGGCCTCCACTTGTACTCACCATTAAATTGGTACTAACTGTTGAACACTAGGGTACTCACGTGTCAGTAATACTTTCCAGGGATTAGGGGGATGGGGGCGTCAACTTGCAACTAAAGGACCCGGGGAGTATTGTCGGGGGGAAGGGCATGCCTTTAACCCTTGCTTGGGTGAGGCAAAGACATAAAGTGTAACCAAAATGTGTGTACCCTCATAATACCCTGGAATAAATAAAATAAATAAATAAAAACAAGACCTATCAATATATTGCCTACAAGAGACTTTCCTCACCTGTCAGGACACACATAGACTAAAAGTGATGGGATGGAAAAATATATTCCATGCAAATGAATACCAAAATAGAGAAGCTATGCCTAGATAAAATAGGCTTTAATTCTAAACCTGTAAAAAGAGACAAAGAAAGTCATTGTGATGAAGAGGTCAATACACCAATTATAAATACATATGCACTCAATCTTAGAACACCTAAATATGTAAAGCAAATAATAATAGATCTGAAAGGAGAGACAGATTGCAATACATTAATAGAAGAGGACTTTAATACCCTAATTTGGGCAATCGATGGATCCCATAGATAGAACATAAATAAGAAAACATCAAACTTAAACTGCACTTTAGATTAAAAGGACCTGACAGATATATACAGAACATTCCATCTAACAGCTACATAATACACATTTTTCTCAAATGCACAAGGAACATTCTTTATAACAGATCATGTGTTAGTCCACAAAACAAGTCTTAAGTTTAAGAAGATTGAAATCATACCATCTTTTCTGGCCACAATGGTATAAATCTATGTGTCAATAATGGGAGAAAGTTCAGAAAATTCACAAATGCATGAACATTAAATAACATGCTCCTGGACCACCAATGAAGAAATTAAAAGGGAAATTTTAAAAGTTGAGACAAATGAGAATGGAAACACAACATACCAAAACCTATGGAATACAGTGAAAGCAAGTCTAAGAGGGAAGAGTATAGCAAAAATTCCTACATCAAAAAGGAAGATATATCTCAAATAACCTAATGCTGTTCCTCAAGGAACTAGAAAAACAAAAACAAAGCCCAAAGTACAAGGAATAAAATAAAGATCAGAAAGGAACAAATGAAAAGAAGACTAGAAAAACAATAGAAAAGCTGAAAAAATAAGGAATTATATTTTTGAAATGATAAACAACAACAAAAAATCAACAAACCACTAGCTGGACTGAAAAAAAAAAGACTCAAAATAAAAAATGTAAAAAGACATTGCAACTGATACAACATAAATACGATGGATGATAAGAGACCATTTGAACAATTATGTCAACAAATTAGATAATCTAGAAGAAATGGATAAATCTCTTGATGAATATAAACTAACAAGATTGAATTATGAAAAAATGGAAAATCTGAACAAACCAATAATGAGTAAGGAAATTAATCAGTAGTAAAAATTTCCTCATCAGAGAAAAGCCCAGGATTAAATGGCTTAACTGCTGAATTCTACCAAATATTTAAATAACATGTAGCAATTCTTCCCAAACTCTTTTAAAAAGTTGAAAAGGAAGAAATACTCCCAAACTGATTTTGCAAACCCGGCATTACCCTTATACCAAAGCTAATCAAGGACACTACAAAAACAGAAACCTACAGGCAAATATCCCCAATGAACACAGATCCATAAATTCTCAATAAAATACTAGCAAACCAAATTCAACAGCACTTTAAAAAGATCATTCATCATGATCAAGTTGGAATCATCTCAGGAATGCAAGGATGGTTCAAAATCTTAAATAAAAAAAAGTATACATTGCATTAACAAAATAAATGAAGGGTAAAAGTTACATGATAATTTTAATAGATTCATAAAAATATTTGACAAAATTTACTATGCTTTTATAATAAAAACTAGATATAGATAAATTAGATTAGAAACAAAATAGATATAGAAACAATGTACCTGAACATAGTAAAGGCCAGACATGGAAAACCCACAGCTAACATCATATCCAACTGGGAAAAGGAAAAGATGAAACCTTTTTCTCTAAGATCAGGGACAAGACAGGATGCCCATTTTTATCACCTCTATTCAACATAGTGCTTGAAGTACTGGCCAGAGCAATTAGGCAAGAGAAAGAAACAAAAGGCATCCTAATTAGAAAGGAAAAAGCTAAATTGTGCCTATTTTCAGATAACATAATTTTATATATAGAAAACCCTAGACTCCACCAAAAAAACTTTTATAACTAATAAACAAATTCAGTAAAGTTGCAGGATACAATATCAACATAAAAAGTTAGTAGCATGTATATTCACTATATGAACAAGAAATCAAGAAAAGAATCCCAGTTAAAATAGCTTTTAAAGGCACACTTAGAAATAAATCTACCCAAGGAGGTGAAAAATCTCTACACTGAAAACTACAAAACATTGATTTAAAAAAAAATGAAAGACAAAGATAAATAGAAAGATATCCTGTGTTCATGGATAAGAAATATTGTTAATGATTCATACTACCCCAAGTACCCAACAATGTTTACAAAAGACCAATGAGATCTGCAGAAGCGAAAGGAGAACTTTATTTTCCATTTTTTTTTTTTTTTTTTTTTTTTAAGAATCAGCATATTAGGGAGACACAGCCATCTGCTCCAAAGAACAAAGGGAGGTAAATAGGGAAGGTTCTTGCTCAGGTTCTCAATCAGGTCCATTTACGCAAATGAAGGATTCAATCTCATTCATTTCTTTTTTTTAATTTCAAAATATTAAGGGGGTACAAACATATTTGTTACATGGATACCATGCTTAAGTCAGGGCTTTTAGTGTGCCCATCACTGGAAGAGTGTTTGTTTCACCTGATAGATGGGTTTTTACCCTTCCCCTTCTCCTGCTTTCCCCGCTTCTAGATTTGCAATGACGTTTACATCTCTGTGCCTTTTGAATAGCTCCCAGTTATTAGAGAATATATGTGGTTCAAACTGATTCATTTCTGATTGGTAAAAATAATCAAGCCCTGATTGTGAGGTTTCCAAGCCCAAAACCAGAAGACTGTCAGATATTTCTTTTAAATGACCGGTGTGGGGAAGTTTCCAGTCACAGCCTATCCTGGCTCTGGTCACAGAAACTGCTCTAGATCAGGGTTGCAAAGCAGTATGTCAGTCAAGAGCTCCTCCCCTAGAGAACCCAGGGCAGATGACCACTCCTTCCTACCTGGCTATGTCCACCTGGTTCTACTTTCAAATTTAGAGCAGCTCTACCAGTCGTAGTGAGTCTATCTCATCTGGAGGGCTTGAAGTCTTATTTTACAGTTTCATTTCACAATAGACTTAATTCTTTTCAAAATTCCAATGACGTTCTTTGCAGAAGTAGAGAAAACAATTCTAAAATTTGTCTAGAACCACAAAAGATCCAGGAAAGCAGGCCAAAGCAATCCTAAGCAAAAAGAACAAATCTAGAGGCATCACACTGCCTGATTTCAAAATGTACTACAAAGCTATAGTAACCAAAACAGCATGTTACTGGCATAAAAACAGACACATAGACCAATAGAAGCTTAGAAAGCCCGGAAATAAATTCATGCATTTACAGCCAACTGATTTTTGACAAAAATGCCAAGAACATGCAATGGGGAAAGGACAGTTTCTTCAATAAATGGTGCTAGGAAAACTGGATATCCACAGGCAGAAGAATAAATTTTGACCCTTCTCTCATGTTATAATAATACAAAAGTCAACTTAAAATAGATTAAATATTTAATGTAAGACTCAAAATTGTAAAGCTATTAGACAAAAATACAGGGAAAAAGCTTTAAAACATTGGTCCGGGCATTGATTTTTTGGAAAAGACCCTGAAAACACAGGCAACAAAAGCAAAAATAGGCAATTGGGATTACATCAAACTAAAAGACTTTGGCACAGCAAGGGAAGCAATCAACAGAGTAAAAGGACACCCTACAGAAGGGGAGAAATAATTGCAAACCATACATCTGATAAGGGGTTAATACCCAAAATATGTAAGAAATTAAAACTCAATAGCAAGAAGATAACCTACTTTAAAAACGAGCAAAGAACCTGGTTAGACATTTCTCAAAAAAAGACATAAATGGCCAAAAGTTATATCAGAAAATGCTCAACATCACTAATCATGAGGGAAATGCAAATTAAAACCACAATGAGATATCTATTATCTCATACCTGTTAGAATGACTATTATCAAAAAGATGAATGATAACATTTGCAAGGATGTGGAGAAAAGGGAACCCTTGCACACTGTGGGTGGGAATGTAAGTTAGCACAGCCATTATGGAAAATAGTACAGAGGTTTCTTACAAAATTTAAAATGTAACTACCATATAATCCTACAATCCTACTGGTAGGCATATATCTAAAGGAAATGAAATTAATATGTCAAAGCAATATTTGAACCCCTATGTTTATTGCAGCATTTGTCACAATAGCTAAGAAATGGAATCAACCTATATGTCTGTCAATGGGTAAAGGGATAATGAAAATGTAATATGCATACACAATGGAATCCTACTCATCCACAGAACAAAGAAATTCTATGATTCATGTCCACATGAACGAACCTGAAGGACATCATATTAAGTGAAATAAGCCAGGCATAGAAAGACAAATACCATGTCATCTCACTCATGTGAAATCTAAAACAGTTAATTTCATAGCACTGGACAGAAGAATGGTATTTACCAGGATACCGGGGGCTAGGCTGGTTGTGCATGGAGCACTTTGGGTCAAAGTAAACAAAATTTCAGTTAGATAGAAATAAGTTCAATAGATCTACTGTGCAACACAGTGACTATAGTTAATAACAATATATTGTATTGAAAAATGCTAAAAGAATGGATGGTAAGTGTTCTCACCAGAAAAATGATAAACACATGTAGTAATGCACATATTAATTAGCTAGCTATAGTCATTCCCAAATGTGTAAATATTTCAAAATATCATGTTGTACATGGTAAACACATACAATTTTATCTGCCAATTTAAACAAATTAAAATAAAATTGAAAAGGAGTTTTATCCTCTTGTGAGTATTAATGCTGATAGAGATTTTTTCCTTAATAATATAATTAATTCATACATATTTTTAAAAATTACACTAATATTAATTTAGCACCAAAAATATAAAGTTGTAAGGGAGATTGTGGCCTGAAACTCTGAATTATCTAATTACTCAATGCTTTGTTTCTTTCACTTAAGGCTCTATTTAAAATTCTTTTAAAACATAGATCAAGGTTTGATAAACTATAGTCTGCTGGGCAAATCTTGCCTATCACCTATTTTTGTAAAGTATTATTGGAGCAGTCACATCCATTAATTTACATATTGTCTATAGCTGCTCTTGGACTACAACAGCACAGCTGAGTAGCTGTGCTAGAGACCACCTAGCCCCCCGAGAAAGCCTAAAAATCTTTACCATCTGGCCCTTTACAAAAAGTGGTTGTCGATCTCTAACACAGTTCACGAGAAATGTCATAGATGACCTCATTCAAGTTCACATCATAAATAGTTAAACCAACAGAAGGAGAACGTAGGCCTTGCTTCATAAATCCTAATTCACTAAATGAAAGCCTAAATTAAAAATATCCCAAGTTCTTATTTTCTTTCTTTTACTTGTAACATTTTGAATCGGTGTGAATGAATTGTCATCTTCTTAAAGGTGAACCAAATACTAAATGACTTCTTCATTAAGTCTAACACCCATAATTATAAATATTATCAATGTCTTCCACCAGACTGAAAAGTTATCTTTAACACTGCTTTGCTACCCTAAATGCTATACAGCTGCTCCTCGAGTTGCGATTACATTACATTCTGATAAACGCATCATTAAGTCAAAAACGCAGTCAATGCTGGTAACATAGTAGATGGTCCCTATTAGTGATATTTCAACTTAGGATTTTTCAACTTTATGATGGTGAGAAAATGACATATATTTGGTTATTAAGTATGAAATGTCTGATCTCCTTAACTACTAAGTTTCACAGTTGATATCTCTGACATTTCACTTTGATGCTTCTTGCTTTATTTTTACTGTGAAGGTACATCTGCTTTCTTTCAAACTCAGTGTGCCTTGTGATTATCTTTCAAATTTTTTTGTACAGCAATTTTTGTGAAACCATGGATAAGTCAAAATTCGTGTTATTTTTTAATATGTGTTCTGTTGTGGAACCAATGCAGTACAGGCAGCTCAAAATATCAATGAAGTGTTTGGGAAGGATGTGGTTAATGAACATACAGTACATTGATGGTTTGGGAAGTTCCGTTCTGGTGAGTTTAATATTGAAAATGAGCCACGTGGGCGACCTGAGACCACGGTGTATAATAACGAGCTTAAGCCGTAGCAGGAGCAAATCCATGTCAACCTACCTGTGCATTAGCAGCAAGGTTTGATGTGACTATTCCAACAATAATGGACCATTTGAAACAAATCAGCAAGGTAAAGAAGCTGGATAGATGGGCTCCCGCATGAATTAAATGAGTGTCAGAAGAGATATCGTCTCGAAACTTGCCTTCACAACAAAAAGGTGAATCATTTCTTCATTGTATTGTTACCTGTGAGGAAAAATGTATTCTTTTTGACAATCGCAAGTGTTCAGCACAATGGTTGGACAAAGATGAAGTGCTGAAACATAGTCCAAAACCTAATATTCATTAAAAAAGCTAATGGTGTCTGTTTGGTGGTCCAGTGCTCGTATCATCCATTACAGCTTCATGAAACCTGGTCAATCAATTACAGTGAATGTCTACTGCAACCAGTTGGAGGAAATGATGAGGATGCTTGCAATTAAGGGCAGAGGTTGGTCAATAAAGATAGGCCAATCCTCTTAAAAGACAATGCTCGAATATGTGTCACACAAAAATATTGCTCAAATTACAGAAGCTGGATTTGGAAACTCTGCCATCCACCATATTCACCAGACCTTGCACCAACTGACTATCACTTCTACCAGGCTTTGGACCACTTCTTGCAAAGAAAAATATTCAGTTCTCAACAAGTTGTGGAAAATGCCTTTCACAATTTCATCGCCACTTGCTCTCCAGGCTTCTTCACTGCTGGTGTAAACAAGCTACTGCTAAGATGGCAAAACTGTGTTGATAGTTTAGGTGCATGCTTTAATTGTACTTCTTCTTGTTTCAGATATAATAAACTAAACTTTTGATTTGAAATTTGATGTTTCATATATCATGACCTAATAATACATTCAGTACAAACCATAATCCCACTGTAAGTCATAAGGAGCTCCTTAACTTACAATAGAATTATGCCCTGATAACCCCATCATAAAGTAGAAAAATCATGAATTAAACCAGCAGAAATTGAGGATCACTTTATATGAAGACTATGAACAAATGAGCAATTTTACATAAAATTTCTAAAGTGTACTTAATGAAAGTTCAGGAAGCACAGAACTTTTTTAGATTGCCATAAAAGCAAACTGTGTAACCTCAAATTAAAGACTCCACTATCTAGGCTTCAGCCTTCACCATTCCCAAAGTTCTATAACCTAAGATATAAGGCTAGTAGTGTAAAAGTTTCAGAACTGCAACACTGGAACTAGAAAGTGCAGAAGCTGACCACATATTCTGTTTTGCTACAGCAGAACTGGACTAATTTGTGGCAAATTCTTATCTCCATTCTCATCAATCATGCCTTGAAACGTGCTGGCAAGATTCCCATTTTGTTAAGAATGAATAAAAAAGCTGAAGCAGCACCCTTCACTTTGATTTTCAGACTGAATTTGGCTTCTATTGGTTTTTTTTGTTTGTTTGTTTGTTTTGTTTTGTTTTGGTAGAAGCAGGCTCTCATTCTTTCCATTGTCATTATATTGTCAATCTCTTGAGAATTCTAAGTCCACATTTGATTTCTAACTGCATAATCTCACTGGTTTTAATCTCATTCCCTAACAGTGCTTTTCTTGGAACACATACCCCTGCGGACTCCAACGCGCACTTACTATTATCATTGTAGATCTTTTTTCTACCACGGTTAGTTCTTCATCCACTCTCTCTCTCCACTGCTCGCCTTCCCTCATTTACTGAAATATTGACTAGATAGCATCTATGAAGGGAATTATTAATGAGTCAAAACCCACATCTAATACCAAGTAGAGAAAATATTTCTGGTTTTTATTTGTAAACTGACCAATGAATA
Organism: Indri indri; assembly: GCA_004363605.1. Lineage (NCBI taxonomy): Eukaryota > Metazoa > Chordata > Mammalia > Primates > Indriidae > Indri > Indri indri. The sequence continues at coordinate 13,422 of RJWJ010023504.1, read as the reverse complement.
AACTGACACACTTGCAAGCTTAGAATATAAGGAAAGTACCCCCTTACACGTATGGTAGAAAGTTCTTTGTTTTAAGGAGGAATTTTGCCCCATGTGGCTTCGGTAAAGACTTTGCCAACTGTTACTGAGTTTTCATGCTAGGATTCCTTAAACACCAACTCTCTTCACTCCCCAGACACCTTATATGCTTCCTAATAACCTTATTTTTCTTTTCCTATATGTTGTCTCATCTCCCCCAACAGGATTAAAAGTTTTTGAAGGCAAAGACGTGCCTTTCATTTCCTTCCATTCTCCTACTGTAGCCTACATAATTTGCTGCACACATCCGGTCTCCAAAAACTGATGGCTGATTAGTTCCTGGATACAAGTGTACTCTGGTGATAAGTGTACCTGCTGATTTTATCTGTTTTACCTGAAAATGCAGGAAAAATATCTAAGTAAATTTTTCTGCAAGTTTTGACATTGGGATTGAACTACAAGTATGATGATGTCTTCCAATAGACTGTGAAGTCATTTTAAACACTGCTTTGCTACCCTAAATACTGTATATGAAAACTATGAATGACTGGTCGATTCTATTTAAAAATTTTAAAACATACTTAAAGTGCTAAAATAGTTGTTATTGAAAGAAAATTGTACATTGTGAAAAACTTAGATATAAATATGCTGACATAAATATGCAGCATTCAAGATTTTCAAAAAAAAATGCTAAAGGAAATGGGTTCCAAAAACCATAGTTTTAAATGTTAAAAATTACTTAGAAAAACTGTTTCCAATAACATGCTTTTTTTCAATAAAAGAATATAGCTCCTATCAAGTAATGAAAATACAGTTCTGGAAATAAGTAAGAGCACCTGGAAGTCAAGGAAATACACTGGGGGAACAATTATATAAAATAGTATTTTACCTTAGTCAGATCTTTTAGAAAAATGTATCAAAGATGTATGATGACAGAAAAGTTGAAAAAGAAAATGACAATAATGTTTTAGAAAAAGGAAGGTTGGAGATATATACAGATATTTTCTTGCTGGCAAAAATAGAGCAATACAGTACCAAGAACCTTAAATGTGTCAATAATGTTTGGTAAGTAATTGCCAATCTCCTAAAGAAATAATTATGAAGGTAATATTTTAAACACACAATTTTTTAAAGAAATATTATTTATATTAACAGAATCTTCAAAGCAATCTAAATATCTAAAAAATAGGAGAATTCTGTATTTGGTATAATGGAAAGTTTAAAATGTATATTTTTTAAAGACTAGCATGAGGAAATGCTTATGGAAATAATAACTGCTCATTTTCTGTGCCAGCAACATATCGGGCACATTATAGGTATGATCTCATTTAATCTTCAGATATTAACACTGGAAGGTGGAAATTATTACCCACTTTTACAGATAAAGAACCTCTTCCAGAAGGGTTATTCAATTTGTCCAAGATAAGAAAGCTAGTAAATGCCCAAAGTAGAAAATTCTGTACTGCACTTAACTCTTATTCTACATCGTTAAGTTTAAAAAAAAAAAAAAAAACAAATTATGAACTTGTATGTTTATTATGTTCTTAACTATAAAAATGCATTAAAATATATTGGAAAGAAATATAGCAACCTCTAAACAGAAATACCTAATTAGCAGGATAGTAGGAAAATGTTATTTCCTTCTTTACACCTTTGTGTAATTTCTAATATAAGAATGTATATCTTTCATGAGACAGAAACTTCAGATGAAGAGGAATTCATCGGATACCTCTGTGCATTGGAGATTATGTCCACTGCTCTATTCAGTGAATTTTCCTTTATGTAATTACTGATTCTATTTATCTTTATTCCCTACTTACATTCTCCTGCTCTCCTTCACAGAAAACTATTTCAATGTGTTTATGGTGTGCCTTAAGTTCCTGTATATTCTTTTAAAAACTGTATTCTTCTGTGTATATGTACTTTTACTTAATAAATGGTATTGGTTTTCATATTTCACTCTGTTCCTCCTCTTTTCCCTTGAGCATTATGCTTTAAGCTGCATCCATACTGCCCTATTGCTTTTAATTGCTGCATAATTCTCCATCATTTACACATACCTATTTTGGCCACCCATACCCAAAGCTGGCTTTCAGCAACCTGCCACCAGAGGCAGCGCTGCAGCAAACATCCTCACACACTGCTGTGGTTTGAATGCTTGTCCTCTCCAAAACACATGTTGAAATTTAATCACCATTGCAACAATATTAAAAGATGAGAGCTTTAAGAGGTGATTAGGCCATGAGGACTCTGCTGTTATAAAAAGGCAATTTTGGTTCCCTTTTGTCTCCCTTGCCCTTCTGCCTTATGCCATGTGATGACTCAGCAAGAAAGCCCTTGCCAGATGCTGACACATTGATATTGGACTTCCTAGCCCACAGAACTGTGAGCCAATAAATTTATATTCATTGTAAATTATCCAATCTATGTTATTCTGTTGTAGAAGCACAAACAAAGAAATAAATCGTTACCAGAAGTGGGGGGGTTGCTATAACAAATACCTAAAAGTGTGGAAGTGGCTTTGGAACTGAATAATGGGTAGAATGGGTAGAGGCTGCAAGAGTTTGGAGGAGCAGACTTGAGAGAGCTTGTATTGCCATAAATAGAACCTTAAGGGGGATTCTTGTAAGCACTCAGAAGAAGAGAAGAACTGCAGAAAAAGTCTGAAACTTCCCAGAGATTACTTAAGTGGTTGTGATCAGAATGTTCGTAGATACATGGACAGTAAAAGCAATTCTGATGAGGTTCCAGATGGCAATGAAGAACAAGATATTGAAAACTGGAGAAAAGGCCATGCTTTTTATAAAGTGGCAAAGAACTTGGCTGAATTATATCCATGTCCTAGGACTTTATGAAAGGCAGAGTGATGAACTAGGATATTTGGCAGAAAAAATATCTAAGCAGCAAAGCACTTAGGGTGCTGTGTGGCTTCTTTTAATTGCATGTAGTAAAATGCAAAAAGAAATGATTTAAAGATGGAATTTACAATTAAAATGGAAGCAGAATGTAAGGATTTGGAAAACCCCTAGCCTGGCATGTAAAGAATAAATAGGTGTGTTTAGGAGATAAAGCCAAGGGTGAAGCCAAGTGACCATTTGATAAAAAGATTAGTATGGATAAAAAGAAGGCAGCTGTTATTATTATGGATAGAAGGAAGCCAGGTGCTATTTGCTGGGGCAGTGTTGGGCCCAACCCCTACCCCAATATGCCCAGAGGTGGGGCATGGAGTCAAAGGAGATTATTCCCCCAAGCCTTAAGATGAAATGTTTGCCCTGTTGGATTTTTTAACTTACTTGGGACTCGTTATTCCTTTCTTCTCTCCTATTCCTCCCTTCCTATACCTGTCCCACCATTGTATTTTGGAAGCACATAGCTTGTTTCGATTTCACAGACTCACAGCTGGAAGGGAATTGCCTCAGAATGAATCATGACTTGAGTCTCATCCATGTCTGATTTAGATGAGACTGGATTTTGGAATTGATGCTGGAACAAATTAAGACTTTTGAGATTATTGGGATGGAATGAATATATTTTGTATGTTACAAGAACATGAGTTTTGGGGTGCCAAGGTTCAAATGCTATGGTTTAAATATTTGTCCCCTCCAAAACTCATGTTGGAATTTAGTTGCCATTGTAACAGTACTAAGAGTAAGACTTTTAAGAGATAATTAGGCCATGAGGGCTCTCCCTTCTTAGCTGGGATTAATGCCATTATGAAAGGACAAGTTCAGCCCCCCATGTGTGTCTCTCTTTTGCCCTTCTGCCATGTGACGACACAGCAAAGAAGCCCTTGTGAAATGCTGGCACCTTGAAATTGGACTTTCCCGCCTCCAATAAATTTCTGTTCACTACAAATTACCCAGTCTGTGGTATTCCATTATAGCAGCACAAATGAACTAAGACATATACATTCCATTAGGAGCCCAGGAGAGTCTGTGGGATAAATGCCCAGAACAGATTTGCTGTCAGAGCAGTCCCAGAGTTCTCTCAAAATGGCTCCCTGCCCTGTCCACACCTCCTCTATTAGAGTATTAATCTCCTATATTTTGTATTCACAAATTATTTTCCATTTTCTAACGTGATCAGGTATTAGTTGTTAAAAAGAAAAGCCAGATTTAAAATAAACAATTCATAATACTAAGGGTTTTAATAACTCAGGTCTATTTTGAGTTTAACCATTTCAAAAAAAATATCCTACAGAGTTAAACCTGGTCTTTCATGAGTCCAGTGGGGGAAAATGAAAGGGATTTTAAAATCCATATTAATAAGCAGTAACAGTGATATGAGACAATAGTATGGTTTTCTATTTACACTCTGATTATACCCTATAAAAGTTCATTTATTTGTAATGATAAACAGCTAGAAGTTTAAAACTACTACTGTAAGTAAATAATGTAAGATACTGAATTAACAATCTATTGTGCCAAACAGCATACCACCGCATTGCACTTACCCTTGTGACATCTAGGGACCTCTATAATGTTTTCAGGATGAGTTTAAATGATAGGAAAAGAGAAACGCTACAAAAACACCATGCCTCCAAATTTCAGCTTTATAATACACAAAACTCTTTATTTCCCTTTGTTGTACTTCCTGAGATATCAGCTAATAAGCCTCCTTTTAAAAAATGCTTATTATCCTAACAGGTGATGATGGTGAATTAGTCATTCACATGGTAGCTTCTATTAATTTGGTGTAGGTGATCATCCTTCTAGGTTATTGTGGCCAGGGGCACTCTAGAAGAACATGGAGGATTTTGATCAGGGTGAGGAAAGAACGGGCTAACAGGAAGAGTGATTCTAAAGGATGTTGATGCTTTAGAGGCAAATGTTTTCTTTCTCGGTCAAAGACAAGTGTACAAAGCTAGAATCCTAAAAATCATCCTTAAAACTATTTTTTCCTATCTTTTTACCCACATGGAGTCCACCATCAAGTATGGCTGATTTTATCTCCCGAGTCTTTTTCACGTCTGTCCACTTCCCCCGACCTGGTGCATCTTGACCATATATCCCATCATCCTCCTGCACCCCAGTCCAAGGTACCGTTATCTTTTTTCCTGAACCTATGCAAGAGTGTTCTGGCTCTTCTCTCTAGTTCTGGCGGTAAAGTCAGTGTTTTTTGTTGTTATTTTCCATACCACAGGAAGAATCATCTTTTTAATATTCAAATCTGAACATGGCATCCTAGAAATTGCAATAATTTCCCTCTGCCTCAAGATAAACCAAGACTTTCCTTAATGAAGAGCAAGTGGCTTTTCACAGTCTCTCTGCTGGCTCACCTGTCACTCTGGTCTCCCTACTCTCCTTGCCCACCACAGGTTTAGTGTCCCTAACACTTGACCTGTGTTTAGTACTCGTTCCCTCCCCGGGGTCTTTGAGTGTGCTCTTCCCTCTGCCTCCAACATCCCTGCTTTCTCTCTTCCTCTCAGTCCCCCATGCTTGCTTCGGTTCATGCCCGAGCGTTTCCTCCTCCCGGACACAGTCTTTGCCCCTTCGCCCACATTGCAGACACTTGCACAGCTCACTGTGCTTCTGCGTGGCACTTGTCGAGTAGGAATTTTCTATACGCTTGTGACAGTTTCCCCAACAGACTATCATTGCATTAGGTCAGGGTTCATGTCAACTTTATCAGCTACTACATTTTTAGAGTGTAGAATATAGTATGTCCTCAATAAATATTTAATATTTATTTATAAATAAATATTAATAAAAGCTTAATAAATGGAGTTATGAAAATGAATGAAGCAGCTGGAATAAAAGATAGGTAATATCTGAAGGCAAAACAGCAACATAAAAAAGAGAATTGAGATTTACAAATTTGCTTAAGCAACATTTTCTTTAACATCTACTTTCTGATAATAAAGATTTTCTTTAACGTCCATTTTATGATAACAAATATCCCCTCAGTGCTTGTGAAGTGAGAAAAGGTTACACAATGTTTAAAAGCATAAGTATTCTAGTTCTACAGCCAATAGTCACAAAGCAAGAAAATTGGATGAAGTTATTTCAACACAAATTTATCAGAATACCTTGGAAAAAATGTAAAATCATTCTATTTTATTTTTAAATTGTTATATTGGCAGATATTTCTGACCATTCCATTTCATAAATTCTACTCTGAATATTGGGGAAATTCACTTTCTACTTATTAAATTCCACTATTTTGTGCAAGTTAAATATATGCATTATTGCTTCAATCATTAGAAAAAATAAAGATATGCTTTGGACTATTACAAATAAATTAGCCTTTGAATATGAGCATCACTTATGTCCTAGAATTATTCAAGATCTTTACATTAATTATAGTTTCTATTCACCATTGAGGATACATGAGCTAGCAACATTGTCACTGAGGGTTTCTCATATGGTCTGGAGCACACGAGAGATCCACTAACACTTATCATCACTTCAGTAGCCAAAATATAATAAATCAAAGTAGAATTATCAGGGAGCCAAATCAAATATTAATATATCTATTATGTATCTATTCTAAAGTAATATATCTAGTTTAATGGAAAAACCAAAAGCATAGGTGTTTATTATCTAGATTTCCAAATGTAAAATAACTGTATTTGTCACAGTTATTTCAGTTGCATGTGATATAAACTTGAATAAAACCAGCTTAAATAAAAAAAACACTATTCAATATCTTCTACAATATTCATAGTTAGCCCTAAAAAATACTCTGATCTTTTCTGAGCACAAGAATCCTTCCTAGTCTAGTCACTAGGATTGGTCACACTGGTTCATGCTCTCATCCTGGAGCAGGTAAAGTTAAGACACATGATTTACAACCCAATGAAAATCAAATAGAATTACAAAAGCTAAGTTCACAAAAGGAAACAGGACGTAGGTCAGGCAAAATGTCAGGTGTCAACTACACCAATTCGGTTCCAGTATTAAGCAGATAAATATTTGTCTTTGAAATTAAATAACTATGACCACTAGTTTTAAGAAAAAACCCATACCTGTAATGCTGATTCTCTAAAACAATTTCTCAGGCAACCAGAAGACTGATTCAAATGATTGATAGCATTTTATAAGATGAACAAATATGAAAATAACATGATTACTAGTTGCAAATAGTTTGCCTGCTAAGTATTAATGGTATGTAAAGCCCAGCCAACCTCTGAGCCTCCCACTACTCAGAATATCTTCCATCTCCTATCACCACCCTAGACGGTGGGCAGTAGGGTGAGGTCAAAGGATAGAATGAGACTTTGAAACCAGTTTCATTCATTTCTTTGAAATAAAAACGCCTAAAAATAAAACAAAAATTTGCTAAAACTCCTTTCCTTGCTGGCTTTGATAGATCAGTAATCTCTTTTGTGAACTGTCCTATAAAAATACCCATAAGCAACGAACTTAGGCTCTCAGCCCAACAGTCTGCAAGGAACTAAGTCCTGGGAAGATGAACATTAAAATCATGTGTAATGTAATTATGGAGATAATATCCTATCACCTTTGCTGTATACTATTGACTAGCACCAAGTCCAAGGTCAGACCCATACTCAAAGGGTGGGGATTACACAAGGGCAAGAGTACCAGAAGGCAGAGAGAAGTGTCTGTCACAGGCAAGAATCTTAGAATCCGTTTGCTACAGGCAAGAGAGAGAAAGTGGGAAAAGCATAAGGATATTCTTTTTCGTCTTCTATAATAATATGTTAACACTGTCAAAACTTAAAATACAGACCAGAAAAAATAACTCCAACCTTAATGTTCCAATAATTTTTCATAAGCTTAAAATATTTTTCAAAAAAATTAAAAGCTTTTGTTGTAAAGAAACATTTACCAAATATCAGCATTTACTTCAATTTCAATTGTTTAGTTATCACCTATTATATTTAAGTAAAATGAAATTTAATATTTTATTTAAAATATATAATTCCATTACTATTTTTCCTATTGACTTTTCTACCTGTGTACATGCAGTAAATTAATATTTGGAATGACTTGTTTTGCTCTCTTCTACGTACTCTTTCACTTTATACAAATTTTATGAGCATATATAATTTTTACAAAAACAAAGTATCTCTAAAAGTGCCTCTGGATCACAAACCATTTAGCCTTTTTGTCATTATTATCATCATTATTATACTAGCTAAAAGATAACGCTCTTATAAATGTAGTTATTTTACCAGTATTAATACATTTCACAGAACATTTGATAGTTACCAAGACTTAAAAAGCTATTATTACCCAACATTACTCAAAATAAGCATTTAATAACATTACATTAATAATGGCTTGGAAAAAAATAAGAAAAACAGAACAAAAAAGATGGAAAGCATAAATGAGTGTGAGGTTCATTAAAAACAGTTGTTTTTAATACAAATTACATAAATCATAATTAAATGCTAATTCAACAATTAGAATTAATTCATTGACATAAGAAAACTTTAGAGAACTAAGTTTTACCATTGCAGAGCTTCTGAATTGGTATATTATTAATTTATCTACAGGAAGTACAAATAGAAGTGATTTTCAGACTTTGAAAACACATGAATTATTATTTTTGAAATTCATCCAAACTCTTAAGCATTTGTATAGTGGCTGGTAAATTGTAACAGCTGGCTAACTGCAGGACTGAACAAGATAACTGGTATAGACCTTTAGACACAGGTGACAGAACTCATATATAATGTGTATAAATATACTTTATGTTTTCCTTATTTTGCGGGCCAGGAAGGATTCTGAAATCAAGACAGGTAATTATCATTTCAACATACCTTAAAGCAGCATTTTTTTCTAAAATTATAATTTCTGACACACATATATCTATCATACACATATATATGTATGATACTATGTATAATATTGGTACATATATATGTATATACATACACAATGTTATGTGGCATACAGCTTCTATTCTGTGAAGAGTTAATTAAAATATACACACTACAATCATACTCTTTGCTGACAAGATCCTAAAATTCCCTTATTCCTCCGTATGTTAGTTTTCTATTGCTGTTGTAATTAGTTACCATGAACTTAGTGGTATAAAACAACAAGAATTTATTACTTTATGTTTCTGGATATCAAAAATCTGACACCGATCTCAACGGGCTAAAATGAAGGTGTCAGTATGCATTCCTTTCTGGATGCTCTAGGGGAGAATCTCTTTCTTTATCCTGTCCAATTTCTAAAAGCCACCCTCATTCCTTGTCTTATGGCTCCTTCCTCCATCCTCAAGGTCAGCAGCATCTTCAAATCTCTGAGTCTGATACTGAATCTGCTGATTGAGAAGGGCCCTTGTGAGCACGCCGGGTCCACCTGCATAACACAGGACAGTCTCCCTCCTCAGTGTCCTTAATGTTATCACATCTGCAAAATCCCTTTGCTGCCTAAGGTATCACGTTTACAGGGTCCGGGGCCTGGGAAGTGAGTATCCTGGCAGAAGGGGAGGCTTCGAATCTTCCTATCACACCCTTCGTTAAGGCTCGTTTTTCTGCTTGTATTTTCAGGCAAACTTTAAAGTAAGGTTTTTTTAGTCCTATGAATGAGATTACTAACTTGCAGATTCAAGGGGAGCAGTTTGGAATGCAGTCGAGATAAAACATCTTTGAAGTAAGTGGTCTTGGGAAGAGGGAGACATTCTAAACGAAGAGATGAACTGCGCAGAGTGGAGGGCGGGCGGCAGAAATGCGTATGTGGCTGACAAACGCAGCGAAGGAGCCACTGAGAAGAAAGAACCTTCCGTAAGACTAACATTTTAAAAACTTTCCCAGTGAGGGGCTGGAAAACATGGCCTCATGGGAGAGGTAGCTTTGGATTGGAGATAGGGGAAAAGGAACTGAATTACCTTTAACGGCTATCTTTCTTTTAAGAGTATAATCTCTTATGTAAAACAGAGATTAAGTAGAACTTGAAAGTCCGGAACTGGACTTTATTCACTTACGGAAAGAGGAATAATGTACAGGGGAATATGATTAAACTGGCTCGTCATAATAGGACGTACCTCTGTTTAATGCCAGGACCGCGGAAGGGCAGAGTCTGGAAATCTGTAATAAACTAAAACAGTGTTTCGAAACAGAAACTAAAAGACAGTCCAAGCCTGGAGATAAGGGTGTGCCTCTGCCTGCTTAAATGACCCCCCATTAAGTTGTTGTCAGAGCCTACGGACTGCCGTACAGCAAGAATAATATATTTTGATTCAATATTTTTATAATAGCAAATGGTATGCTATAAACTTTTTTTTTTTTTTTTGCCTAAAAGACAGTTGCTAATTTAGAACTTTCGTGTCAGGAAGAAATACTTCTAAAAGCTTTTTAAATAATGCTAAAAATTTAAACTATGGTTTAGACTCACTGATAAATGAGAAACACCCATAAAATCAATGGGAATTTATCTTCACATCCTCATGCATATCAAATAGAGCTATGTACAAGTTAGAATTAGGGAAATGTGTCATGCAAGATTGACACATTTCTAGGGACTACAGACACATACTGAAATTGAAAACCTTCCTCAGCCTCCAGAAACTGGCAGTTGGGAAGGAGAATCATGCCTCAGAAATAAAGGTAGGGCTGGATGAATCACCTGGGAATCTTCGTCAACTGCCCAAGGGTCCCAGTTAGGTCTGCGAGGGGTCATTCTTGCTAAGTCTGACGAAGTTTCTGCAAAAAGAAACAGAGAAGTTTCTTATATTTCCTTTCTCCTGACCTCCAGATAAATGACAGAGCCTTTTCAAGTTGATTACAGTCCTGTAAGGTGCCTGGGTCAGATTCTATACGCCACCCTACGGCTCATGTTTTCTTTTTCTTTCCTTTATAGGTAACTTGGCTCGATAACTACACTAAACTCCAAGAATGGTGAAAATGTTTCTTGCAGCCAAATCTTGTTCTCGGGAGAGAAGACCACAGGCAGGCAGCTCTGGTTTGTGAAAGGGCTATATTTTAAATGTTCCCTTGAATATAAATAGGTTAGTGCTTAGAATTTATTCTCATAGCAGCCATGCTGTAAATGAGATCCATTCCCCTTGCTGTTTTTCAAATGCTATTTTAATTACAGCTCTCTATCACTTTTAACGTTATTTCCGAATATATCTATATCTTTTTTTCCTTTCACCCAGTGGCAGAGGTATACCGTGATATAAAGTTTACAGTATCTGAAAGTATCTTTCCCATTCTGCTAATAGATAGCCATTTCCAAGGACGATGAGCATAGTTAACATATCTATCCATAATATCTATACCTATACTTTAGTTATATCTATATATAGATACCTAGACATTCAGAATCCCAACTCAAGACACCATGAACACAAATTTACTCAAATTCACACTCTACCTTACTTTTCTCTCTTCTTCCTTAGCAATTATACTGTACTAGCAGAATGGGAAAGATACTTCGAGATACTATAATACAAACTTCATGCCACACTAAACTCTACAATCACGTGTTAGAAAATAACTTCAGTCAATCATCTTGTTCAGAGGTCCCAATCTTCTGGATTCTAGCTTGATAAGTCCAACATGGTATTTTATTTGACTTACATAGCACTTTAAAATATTTTTAATTGCCAATTGACATTTAAAATTAGCCAGATCTTACATAAAATCTAGATGTCTACCTTCTCTTAATAAATTGGAAGATTGGCAAGACCAGACCCCCATTTTAAATGGCCTTTAACAGCTGAGTGGCCTTTTATTCCTGAATCGTTCTTGCACTTTGCAATGGGGCTGCCCCCCGACTCAGATTCCAGCTTCCCCACTGTCCCTCCTCATCCTACAATGGGAAGTGTTCCCTGCATTTATATTAACAGATTGGTCTCTGGATGCATTTGATTTGCCGCCCCTGATTCTGTTTGCTCTGAATTGGAAAACAAGTGGTGATTCCTTTCAAAGAGGAATTGGGTGTCTCTGGCCTCAGAATTATGACCCCATTCACAAGTATAGGCTCTTTCATAAACCAGGCACATATATGCCTGCAAAGTCTTGTACTACCTAACATAGACCTGTAGTAAAAACTCAGAATAACTTCGTTTATTTACTAAGCTTGTGAAGAAATGAGGAAATTGCTTTAGAAATTGATATAATGTACTCTTGGTTGTTTTAGAAATAAGGAGAGATAGATAACTCAAAAACATTTTTCCTGGATATCTAAGATTCTGATTTGCATACTTTAACCTATTTTATATTTCCATCAACACTTTTTAAAAAACTGGGTTTCTTTTTTTTTATTTCAGCATATTATGGGGGTACAGATGTTTAGGTTATGTATATTGCCCATGCCCCCCGCCAAGTCCGAGCTTCAAGCATGTCCATCCCCTGGATGGTGCACATCGCACTCTTTGTATATGCATATACCCGTTCCCTCCTTCCCCTTCCCCCCTCCCCGCTGCCAGACATCCAATAGATGTCATTCTTCTATGTGCAATTCTGTGTTGATCAGTTAATAGCAATTTGATGGTGAGTAGATGTGGTGCTTGTTTTTCCACTCTTGGGTTACTTCACTTAGTAGAATGTGTTCCACCTCTATCCAGGAGAATAAAAGAGGTGCTATATCACCATTGTTTCTTAAAGCTGAATAGTACTCCATGGTATACATATACCACATTATATTAATCCACTTATGTATTCATGGGCATTTGGGTTGTTTCCACATCTTTGCAATTGTGAATTGTGCTGCTATAAACATTTGGATGCAGGTGTCTTTCTTATAGAGTATCATTTGATCTTTTGGGTAGATGCCCAGTAATGGGGATTGCTGGATCAAATGGTATTTCTACTTGTATCTCTTTAAGGTATCTCCATATTGCTTTCCACAGTTTTGCACTAGTTTGCAGTCCCACCAGCAGTTTATGAGTGTTCCTATCTCTCTGCATCCACGCCAACATTTATTGTTTGTGACTTTTTGATAAAGGCCAGTCTCACTGGAGAGAAGTGATATCTCATTGTGGTTTTGATTTGCATTTCCCTGATGATTAGAGATGTTGAGCATTTTTTCATATGGTTTTTGGCCATTATTCTGTCTTCTTTTGAAAAGTTTCTCTTCATGTCCTTTGCCCATTTTTTGATAGGGTTGTTTGATTTTTTCTTGTTGATTTTCCTGAGTTCTAAGTAGATTCTAGTTATCAGCCCTTTATCAGATTTGTAGCATGCAAAAATTTTCTCCCATTCTGTAGGTTGTCTGTTTGCTCTTGTGACAGTTTCTTTGGCTGTGCAGAAGCTTTTAATTTGATCAGGTTCCATTTATTTATTTTAGTTGTTGCTGTGATTGCCTTTGGGGTCTTCTTCATAAATTCTTTGCCTAGGCCAATGTCTAGAAGAGTATTTCCAATATCTTCCTCTAGAATTCTAATAGTTTCACTCCTCAGGTTTAAGTCTGTTACCCAGCGTGAGTTGATTTTTGTGAGAGGTGAAAGGTGTGGATCCTGGTTCAGTCTTCTACATGTGGCTAT
>RJWJ010023503.1:0-25764 GCA_004363605.1 Indri indri | reverse complement strand
AAGGAGCTCATGGCATGAGTGGAGAAAGATTTCTCACACAAAGTTTAAGATATAAAAAACATAAAAAGTCTATATACTTTCCCAAAAAATAAAGAAAGAGAGAAAGAGAGAAAAAAAGAGAAAATGGCAAGGCCCTGGGAGAAGGTGGTGGAAAATGCTGGCAGCTGAGGAAAAGTGGCTTGGTGTTTTTAAAGGGTAAAGATTGGTTTGTTTTTTTTCCTTTGCTGCAGACTGACAACAGGAGCTGCTGCAAAAATGTCAGGGAGTTGGCTTCCTCCTTTCTCTTTTCCCTGGAGGTGAGTTTGTCCTTGGCATGTGGTTTTGGCAGGAACTGAGGTGGGAAGCTCACACTCTGCTGTCCACTTAGGGCTCTTCAAGGCTGTGTAACAAACTCTTAGAGGTAACAGGTTAGGCTTATAGAGGAGTTGAGTCCAGGTGTTTAATCAAATAAAACAAAGGGGAGAGTTGTGCTGTGAGTTTTCTCTTCAAAGGGGCAATTATATGCTGTGAGTTTATTTCTCTTACTTTCTGTGGATAGTTTATTTTTCTCTGTTAGATAGGTTATTAGTAAGGCCACCTTTCATATACTTGAAAACAATGGAAATTAGCTTTCCATTTTGTAGTATTAAGAACTTGTCAGTATAACCATTTCTACTCCCAGATTGAAATACAGCTCCAGACCCCCAATAGCGAAAACAACAAAAACTTCAGGGCAAGATATGCCCTTCATTGGTGTATCCACTTCATCAATCCTGAATGAATTGTATTGTATGTATTGATTGAATGAGTAAACATTTCAAACATAAGGGCTAGAAAAAGTTATTTAAAAGCAGAGAATGTTTTAAATTGATTATTTAAAACGGCTTTTCACAGCTGTCACATATTCTTTTTAAGACTTGGGATGTGTATTTCAAAGTAATGTGTCCTAAGTCAGCATGAATTGTAGAAAATATGTTCTGCGTCATCCTTCAACATGGGCTTTGGGTTACCCTGTCGCAGGAAAGGCGGCAGGGATGCATATGACAACTTCTTTGGTACTTTACTCATCTAAATCCCTACATGAAACTAAGGGCAAAAGGCTATTAGTTCCGGTAATTCTGATAGTTTCTATGTTTTAATTAATTTCTGTATAATCTAAGTGGCTAGAGACAGCTATCTAAAATTACTTAAGACAAGCTGTGCAATACCGGCTTGCCAGTAATAAACAGAATATTGGGCAAATCACGTCTCAAGTTTCCTGCTTTGTATAATGGTAGTTAGTACAGCCCTTGAGTTTACAAGATTAGAAATGAAAATTTAAAAAAAATTAGAACTAAAAACATTTTTATGTAACAGACGCTACAGAAATGCGAGCTATAATGTTATTATGATCAATTGCTTAATGGAGAATGAGTCAAAATAAAGAAAAGTCTACTTTGGTCTTAAATCAGTCAATGGGCAAGAGCCGAAAACGCATAGTACGCGTGCTCAAAGGATTCCTCCTGGAGCAGGAGTAAGGCCGGAAACGAGGAGGGAGGCGGGGCGCCACTTTGGCCGCTCCTCCCAGTATCATCCCTCGAACTCCGGCTTGCGAATGTCATTACGCAAGACTTGTACTTCCGCTTCCGGTAACTCACGTTTCTCTTTCTTCCTGTCTAGCTGAAAAGATGGCGTCCCGCAAGGAAGGCACCGGCTCTACCGCCACCTCTTCCAGCTCCACCGCCGGCGTGGCAGGGAAAGGCAAAGGCAAAGGTGGCTCTGGAGATTCGGCCGTGAAGCAAGTGCAGATAGATGGCTTGGTGAGTGGGGTTCTGTCTCCGCAGTCCCACGTGGGGAGCGCGGTTTCCAGTCCGGTCCCGCCAGACGTGCTTCCCAGCATTTTCTCTTCTGGGCTTGGTGAAACTGGGTCAAAGTTTTCTTCTAGTACCCTTCTCTTTCATCTTCACTTTTTGTTTGGGAGATGCGACAACCTTTTCTGTCTTTGGACGGGACACTTGGCGGCTGAGGAAGGGGACCGAGGGTAGAGGTATGTGTGACAGGTTCTTGGGGTCTTGTTTTGAGACGCCTAGGAGAAGAGGGGATTTGGAGAAGATTTTTCTTGGAGACAAGCAAGTGACTAAGGTGTCGAGAGAAATTTAGGGTCCAATTTAGGGCTTTGGGAAGGGGAGAGTAAGGGAAACTCCACTGCTTCCCTTCTGGGATCTGACGTTTGTAACTTTCCAAGTGGAGGTATACTTTTGTAGCCACTCCTTTGAGTTTGTAGTTCAGCGCTTACCTGAAACCGCATAACTGGAATAGACTCTTGTGTAGCATTCATTCTCAACATCATAAAAGAATAGCAAAGAGAATGGTCATAAATGTATCTGGTGGTTAAGGTTTGTGAACTAGGAAATGTAAGGAAACGCTTTATAAGAGAATGGAGAGAGCAGGGGAAAAGCAGAACTAGAAAGATGTGAAATTTTATTTCTGTTGTTTCTAAGCAAAACATATTTGTATGATCTAGCTTTAAAAGCATCCTTTCTTGCTTTGATCTCTCTCTTTTTAGATTGTTTTCTATTAGTTCAGACCCCATATTTATAATAAGGACGTATTTTTATATCCACATAAAAATGTTAATTGCAGGGACTATGTTTAAGTGAAAACTGTTGATAATTCTAAGCCAGCATATAGTTGAGCCTGTTAAACTGACGTAAGTAAACTGGATAAAAAAGTGTAGCCCGGTGATTAAGAGCTGATTCAGTCTTCTAGACTCTGCCACTTACCATCTTCGTCACCTTAGGCAAGTTAGACTTTCCAGGTCTCACTTTCCTCATCTGTCAAGTGGGGATGAGAAGTATTTCTGTCACAGAGTTGTTGTTTGGATTAAATGAAAAAATTTATGTGGTGACCTGTAGTACAGTGTGATTATTGTGAGTTTAATATCTGTGGTTGGCACAGTGTGAAACATTCAGGCAAGAAATTAACTTTGGAATGCCTTGTTCCATCTGTTTAAGTTTACCTGCATAATACTTTGAAAATGCAGTAATGTTTGTTCTTACTGATACTCTGGCTTTCCCTGGCTCATTGGAGGCAGGTGTGTGTTCAGAAATAAATGATATATCTTTAGAGGTTGCAGATCTCTAAAGTTAATGGGTGAGTGGACTTGAATTACACATGTTAAAGTATCACTTATACACTTGGGAAATATTTAAATCATTTCTTAGAAACGCATTTCTTATAAATTTGCTTATGTCACAGAACCGCTCTTTGAATTACTTAGTTTCTAGAATTGAAGAGGCAACAGGTAGGTGGCATAAATCTATTTTGATGGAGGTAAGTTATTCACCAAATACTTAGGACATTCTTCTAAGTGCTGAGCAATGTCTAACACAGAACAGGGGTAGAAGTACACCAGTAACAGTGTCCTGGATGCTTTAGGAGAGATCATTGAATTAAAAAGAGGGCTGAAGGTGGAGACGGACCAGATTATTTTAAGTTTCTAAAGCAGTCAATGGGCTTAGGAAGGTCAAGAGACTGGTTCTCCATTTTGTGGCTTCACAAATTACTATTTTTTTAATCAGCTCTCTCAGAATCGATTAGTGCTAAGTAGCTGATTACTCCTGTTCACAAGAGATTGATTTATAAACTTAAATGTGAGTTTATTAATTTGCTATGGACGACACACCTTTTCAGTGATGAAAATGTTCATGTCTACCAACAGAAGTATCCTTTTTGATTACTAGACTACCCGGAAAATCAGATTGAAAATCAGAAGCTTACCACTGACCACAAAAATCAATCATAATGAGGGCAGCTAAAGGCTGTCAGGGTTGTTTATTCCACCTTCTTGAAAAGTTTAGTGAATTGTCTCTTTACAGTAATGGGTACCTCTCTGCTTTTGTTCTCCACCAGTCAGGTAGGTGTCAACAAAACAGTGTCTCTTCCTCTCTGCAGACATCTGCCTTTCTATCATTTAAACAATTTTAGGCAACTAGATTGTGATGCAATTGCACAGGTCTTCTATCTTGATCGCTCATTTTAATCATGAATATTTCTGTCAACATATATCATGTAGGGAACATTTAACTGTATGTTCTCCATGTCACATGCTGTGCTAAGTACAGGGAATACCAGTTACTCTATAATTTTATAGATTGATTTTTCTTTACATGGAATAATCAAGAACTGTCCACTCTTGCATAATATTTCCACATTGATATCTTGTAGATACACCAGACTGACCAAACATAATTTTTAAAAACTCTTCCCTTATTTTCTACTCAGCTTTTGTATCTTTTTTTCTGTCTTGATTAACAGTGTTACTCTTAGGGAAATGATATTGCATATTGGCCAGGAATATGCTGAAGACATACCTGGATTCAGATTCTTCATTATTTAAAAAAAATATTTTTTAAGACATGGAGTTTCACTTTGTTTCTAGTGCTGGAGTGTAGTGGCCCCATCATAGCTCACTGTAACCTTGAACTCCACGGCTCAAGCGATCCTCCTACCTTAGCCTCCCAAGTAGCTGGGATTACAGACATGCACTACCATGGCTAATTTTTTTTGCTTTTTTGTAGAGACAGGGTCTTGCTATGTTGCCCAGGCTGGTCTCAAACTCTGGCCTTAGGCAAGCCTCCCACCTTGGCCTCCCATAGTGCTGGGATTACAGGTGGGAACCACTGAGATTCAGATTCTTATTCAAGCAGTAAACATGACCTTTGGCAAGTTATTTAAACTTTTTAGGTCTCAGGATTATCCTTTGTAATATGGGGATAATGATAAAGTAGTTACCTTATAAGGGTTGTGAGAATGAAATTGTGAGGTATATAAAGTGCTTAATACAGTGCATATGTCATAGTAAACTTATTACTGTCAGTGTCTTTGCCACTCTCACCTTTATTAATAATGGTTTTTAAGGCATTCTGAATGCCACCTTTGCCAGTGTAGTTTGGAATTGTGGAAAGACCACTAAACCAGAAATCAGGAGACGTGTGTTCTAGTCTGCATCCACCAGTAATTAACAACACTTCCTGTAATTGTTTTGCTCCAAAGCTACATTCCCTCATCCACAAAGTGATTACCAGTACCTGTTTCAATTTTAATAGTTTATGGTTTTTCACTTTCATACCTGAATCCTGAGTGTTCTTACTAGTATTTGACCCAGTCAATCACTATCCTGCCTCACAGGGCCACTTACTCATCTTTTATGTTGACATCTTTTTTTCTTCATCTGTGAATGTTGGAGTGCCTCAGGGTTTCAGTTTTGGCTTTTCTTATAGTTTCTGCTTGAGATTAGGTAGTGTAATGAAGTAAATAAAAGTGCATGCTCTGGAGCCAGACTGCTCGGGTTTGAATCCCAGCTCTAAAATTAGCCGAATGACATTGGACAAGTCTTTGTGCTTCATTTTCCTCATTTGGGTTGTTTTCAGGATTTAAATGGACATAGTATACGGCAATAACTGAAACAATGTCTGGGACATAGTAAACCAACATTTAAGTTTAATGCTATTATTTGCAGTAATTATAGTAATAGACTCTCTTTAAGGATTATTTATATTCTGATAACTCCTAGATTGTATTTCCTGCCACTCTTCAATATCCAACTGTCTGTTTGACATCACTATTTGGATATGTCATAGGCCTATCAAATTTAACATGTCCAAAATAGAATTATTGACTTCTCCTCGACCCTGCATCACACCACCCTGTATTTCCTTCCTAGCATTTTCCACAGCCTGAAACTATCTTGTTTGTTTTCTTAAATGTCTTCCCCACCAGAATGTAAGCTACTCAAGGCAGGGACTATGCATTTTTGCCTGTTGTATCCCCAATGCTGACCCTGTTAACTGGCATATATTAGGATAAACAAATGAATACATGATTCCATTTTATTAATATTTTTGTACTACTCCTAGTTCATGTCCTGATATCTTCTTATATAGATTATTTTAATGGTATCCTGAATTTTTCTGTCTGCTCTCTTTAGTCTGCCCTTCATACTTTCATTAAAACATATATGTAATGTTCAGCTCTTCCTTCCTTAGATGTTTTCAATGACTTTCCATTGAATTCAAGTCCACCAAAATGTTGTCCTTCTTGCTTTTGTGTTCATGTTTATTTTCTCTTTCTAAGCTTTGTAGAAATTATACATTCCAGCCCCATAAGATTATTTGGCTTTTCCCTGAACAAATCTTGCACAGTTTTGCTATCTTGCTTTTGTTCATGAAGTTTTTTCTGTTTGAAATTTCTCTCCCATCATTATATATCGAACAAAATGTAATTTAATAGACTTATTCTGTTTTTAAAAAATTCTCTGTATAGTCTGATTTCATTCTGCATACTCCAGATGTGTTCTTGATTCATTTAACAAATATTTATGAATTACCTACCATCTGCCAGATCTAGCCCTGCTAGATACTGGGGTATATTGGTGAGCAAGGTAGACATAGTCCCTACCCTCATGACCATTTTCAGCCATGTATAGACATGGATGAACCCAGAGATTAATTTCACCATTGTTTAGTCAAATGTTTAATCACATTTCTTCCTGGCACATTGATAGTGGCCAAGACCAGTTTTCCATCTTATATTCTTGAAACCTTCCTTTATTACTTTCAGTCCTATTTCATCAATTCTTCTATATTTGTAATATTTCCTTTCCCTTGGAATATGAATGTCATCAGGACTTTCCCGTATTAAAACTCTCAGCTCTGTCTCTTTTACCCCCATTTTTACCCCCACTTATTTGCCTCTTGAAGACAATGGTTAAAGAATTGTCTATATTTGTAGTTTATCATTCTTTTTTAAACTCTACTGCTGTTCGAATCTGCCACCACCAATTCCCTGAATTAATCTTTTAAAAAGATCATTGATGACATTAGCAAAGAACTGTGGAATATATCAAAGTATCCATGCAAAATAGTGTCTGTAATCTATAATTTAAATAATCATCTATTTATCTGCCATTCGATTTGAGAAATAGAGCATTGCAAGTATCTTTGAAACTCTTCCCCTTTTTATTCCTTCATTCCATCCCTTCTCATCACCGTTTGCGAAATCAGTTGTGAGCTTTGTTTTTATGATTTCTTTATAGCTTCATCAGTATCCCTAAACAATTTGTTTAGCTTCACATGTTTATATGAATAAATAAGAATGAAGTATGAATTAAATCATAGGATATATTCTCCCATGCCTTGAGTATTGACATATCTATCTCACAACTTGATTGTTAGGTCTTGGGTATGCTTCTTTATTAACTACTGTAATGTCAAATTATTTGCCTAAGTCATTGTACCACTTCACATTTGTCCTAGCAGTTTTTGAGGAGTCTCATTGCTCCATATCCTCCACTACTTTTAATATGGCTAGATTTCCATTTTTGCCAATCTAGTAAATTGAAATGGTATTTCTCAATAATCTTTCAGTTGTCCATTCCATAGACCTGGCAATATATCTCTTACTGTACCCTGCAAGAGACAGTGCTTGGTACATCTTTGTGGAATGGAAGAGTGAATCTTCATCTTAGTCAAGTGGTCTCATTATTCCTAGAAAAGATCAAGCTAATTCTTCCTGTTGAACTTTTCATGTGAAACCTACCTTGTTTCCCAGAACAGTTTGAATTTTACCTTCCTTATTACGTTCATTAGACCCTTGCTACTCAAAGCGTGTGGTCCATGAACCAGTAAGATAAACAGCATTGGCTTCACCAGGGAGCTTGTCAGAAATGCAGACATACAGGATCTTGGAATCTCAGGCTTCTCTCCTGACCTACTGAATCAGGTAGTTTGTAGGATTTCTTTTTCTGTAGAGATGGGGTCTCGCCATGTTGCCCAGGCTGGTCTCCTACTCCTGGCTTCAAGTAGTTCTCCTGCCTCCACCTCCCAAAGTGCTAGGATTTACAGGGATGAGCCACCATGCCCTGCGGATTCATAGCATATTAATCTTTGAAAAGTATTAGTCTGGTCCAGGTTGACCTCTTCCTTTCTCTGAACTTTTTAATGATGACAACTTGTATCATTCATCTTGCCATGTGATCACTTACTGTTTATATGTTTTCCCCTTCTCACTGAAATGATAACCCTTTTGAAAGCTAAAGTGTAAAACATTTATATCCTCCATAATTCCCAGTGCTTCAAATCCATTGCCATTAAACTTTGTTACCTTGTAAATTTTGTTTTCCCCCTTATGTAAGAAGTTATCTTACTGTTTAACATATTACTAACATATTATTAACTTATTATTAGCTACCACATTCCCCAGTTTTGTAAGTAAGTCAGAGTATGTTATTATTAAATGGAAAAGTCTGAGTTACATATACAGTGGGCTGTCCATATCCTTGGGTTCTGAATCCACCAGTTACACATCTCTGGATTCAACTAACCACGGATAGGAAAGATCGAGGGGAAAAAAAAAACAATAAAAAATAACAATATAGATATAAAATACAAATAAAAACCAATACACTGTAACAACCATTTACATAGCATTTATATTGTATTAGATATTATAAGTAATATAGAAATTTAAAGCATATAGGAGGATGTACATAGGTTAATATGCAGATACTACAACATTTTATATAGAGACTTGAGCATCTACAGATTTTGGTATCTGGTTCCTGAGAGCAGGACCCATGTCAGGTTTGTTCACTACAGTAATAGAACAGTGCTTGACATGTAGAAGGCACTCATATTGTGAATGAATTAATATACTCCTTTCATATGGACATTTTCTTGAAAATGAATCAGGAGGAAACTGGGCTAGTAAAAGCTTTGTAGAAATTAATAAGGTGTTGACTGGGCGTGGTGGCTCATGCCTGTAATCCCAACATTTTGGGAGGCCTAGGTGAGAGGATCGGTTGAGGTCAGGGTTTTGAGACCAGACTGGGCAACATAGTGAGACCCCATCTCTAAAAAAAAAAAAAGCAGTAGGAAAATTAGCTAGACGTGGTGGCGCACTTGTAGTCCTAACTACTTGGGAGGCCAAGGCAGGCAGATTACTTGAACCCAGGAGTTCAAGGCTGCAATGAGCTATGATTGTGCCACTGTGTTCCAGCCTGGGTGACAGAGCAAGACCTTGTCTCTTAAAAAAAAAAAAAAAGGAAATTAATAAGGTGTTAGTGAGAAAAGAACACATGCAATTGAGGACAGGAGACCGGTTACAGTTAGTTTTATGAGCTTGTTGATATTTTTTCATCTTTTTACTTGTCCATTTATCTGGAATTTTATCTGGAAGAAAAATCACTAATGTTAATTGAACACCTAGTATTTACAAGACCCTATGTAAGAATGGTTGGCTAGATTTTACCTGATCCTCATAACAGCTTTGAGGGTAGATGTTATTTCTGCCTTACCTACCTAATGATTATTCAGATCTAATGTGAAAACGTTGGTGGAAGTGTATTGTGAACTGAGATGAATAATTAAGGTTTGTAATGCTAGGCTATCACATGTGTCACTGTGAACTTTTTTTGTGACACGGTATGAAGGAAGTTAAAGAGACTAGATAACAGCTTGTTAAATTCCATGAAATGGAAGCTCTTGTCTGAGATCCTAGTCTCAAGTAGAATATAGTTTGGCCTTTTATTTTAATGTTTTAATAACAAAAAAAATTATATGGCCCTTTGCTCCTTCTTTCAGTTTTCTGACTTCAGTGGAGAATAAATAAGTTGTTTCTCATGTGTGAATGTTTTAGTCAGATAATTTAAAATCCTTTCAAGCACCAAACTTTTATATTTTAGCCATTTTAATTATAAATCTTTTTGAAGTGTATTACATAATTGTCCCCCTCCTTAGGCAGAGAATATTGAACACTTTAACCATGTTTTGATGACTTAGTTTTATCATAAAGAACGTAAGTTATTGACCGACAGAAGTTTTCAAGAATCCCTTGGGGTAGTCTGTTTATTCCTATAATAAATGTTTCCTGACATTGAATTTTATTAGTAGGTGCCTTGCGTAGTTTATCTCTCTAGTTCATTGCCTTTTCTGGTTGTTTTTATTGTTGTTAAATATATCTGTCTCTTAACCCCTTAATTTCCAGCTTTTTATTTGCTGTGGGTGAAAAAACCAGTTAGGCAGAATTATTTGTAACCTGAGAGCAAGTATACTGAGTGAGGATTAAATTAAGTATGCAGTCTGACATTTTGACTGTTTAAAGACATAAAATGAATGTATCCTAGAGCTTGAACTGAAATCATGTCTGACTTATAGCTGCTTCTTACGTTTTAAGAACTCTATAGATTTTAATTCTCCCATGCCAGATACTCTTCTGGACTTCCAGCTCAGTCTTAGCCCAGACACTGGGGGAGAAAAGCCTCCCTAAAGCTTTAAGCTTTGAAAAGAATCTTTGCCAGTTCTCATTTTTGTGGTCAGGTTTTCTCACTTTTACTTTATCAAGTCTGCTGTAGGTAGTTCTATGATGAAAGCTTCTGATTTTAGCACTTACGTGAAAACTTGGTTGCATTTGCTTTCTCTTCAAAATTAGTTTATAATTTTGTTGTAAACTATTTAAGATACTTGGATATTTCACTTGACAATGTATGAGATAATATACTTAGAGTACAACATGTTTTTTTAAACCACTGCTTGTAGAAGATCACTCTATAAAACGTTTATATTCAGTAAAGATTAGATTTAATAGCAAAGTGCAGTGTAATTTAGTTACGCATCTATTTGATGACAAACTGTGCTTGTTTTATCAAAACTGAAAAGGCTGAAATTGATCCTTGTGTATGACAGACTAGTATGCTGTATTTTTGTTAATGTTGGTACCAAACGCAAGCACACAGAAAAAAATTGGATTCAGGAAAAATAGTGGTAACTCAGTATTAATTTAGTCAAAATATATATATTTTTTACCCTTTGAGTCTTTTTTTCTTTTTTTGGAGATAGGGTCTCACTCTGTCACCTGGGCTGGAGTGCAGTGGCATCATCATAGCACACTGCAACCTCAAACTCCTGGGCTCAAGCAAGCCTCCTGCCTTAGCCTCCTGTAGCTGGGACTATGGTGTGTGTCACCATGCCTGGCTAATTTTTATGTTTTTTGTAGAGGGAGGTCTCACTCTTGCTTAGGTTGGTCTCAAACTCCTGGCCTCAAGCAATCTTCCCACCTTGGCCTGCCAAAGCGCTGGGATTATAGGCATGAGCCACCATGCCTGGACTCTTTGAGTCTTTAACATCAGCTATATTTGGCATAAAATTCTAAGATTTTATTTTCCTCCAAAATAGTGCCTCGTCCATAAATGCCACAGGTATTCATTGTATCTTGATGATTACTATGAGATTTTTTTCCTCAATACTTTATATACCTTCTTCTTTCCTGTTCCTGACTAGTTTCATTTGATATAAGTGGCAAATGTTTGTTTACCTGTGGTATAATACAATACAAATGTGTTAAAATATGACTTTGAAAAGTGAAAACAACATACGTTCATTGTAAGAAAACTTTGGAGAAATCACAGAAAACCATGAAGGAAAAATTCATCAATTTTTAAGCTCATAATGTGAGGTTGGGTGGCACAATTAAGATTTTGGGGTTTATCTTTCTAGTGTTTTTCTATGCTTTAATAAATACCTAGAGCTGAAGTTATGAGTTAAAGGTTATATGTGTCTTAAGCATTTTAAGCATGTTGCCAAATTGCTTTCCCAAATAGTCATATAGTACAGTTTATTCTCCCACATACAGAGTATGAGAATGTTGTTTCTTGGCATGGTTGCCAATTGAATGTTACGATTTTTTTAAATCTTAGTCATTTTTTAAAGAAATTAAGTATGCATGTTATTGTGCTTGTTACAGTGATTCAATTCAGTAAATATTTCCTCTTCATTAGTGATACCACCATCTGCCCAAGCCACCCAGGCTTCTGGTGTCATCTTTGATGGTTCCTTGAAGTTTTCTCTGAGTTCTCCTAAATCACTTAGTTCTTTGCGTTTATAACTGTTATTGTCTATGCTGTTCATTTCTTGCTCTCTTTTCCAACTATTGCAAAAGCCTCATGTAAATGGTCTTGTAGACTTAATTTTGTACTTGGCCATCCCTGATGATGTTGCTGAGTAAATTATCTTCTCAGAGGACAGCTGTAGCCCTAAAACTCAAAAACCCTTTGGAAAATCACCATTACATACAAAATAAAATCAGACTTTATTGACTGACTTTTAAGGTCCTCTCTATTTTTTGTTTCCAGCTTCCAAATGAGGGCTTGTAAATACTGTTTTCAAGTCTGTTTTACTGGTAGCATTTAAGACAATTAAAACCAAAATATTTTCCTTTTGGAGAGAAGAGAAGCACCATTTTACATTTTATGCCTACATACATAATCTTCAATTTCATTTTAAAGGACCTCTTGACCAGAAAGATGAATAATCATCTCTCATGGTCTTACTGTGGTACACTTTTTATAGAGGAAAACAGAAGACTTTTTAACTTACTAAACTAACTTACTTAAATATAACCATTACACTGGGTAATACATGCACATGTTACACAAATCAAAAGACAAAAAAGAGTAGGTGATGAAGAGAAACTTTTACCTCACTGTCATCCCTGTCTTCCAACCATCTTCTTCCCAGAGGCAATCACGGTAACTTTTTAAAAATATTTTCTTCTGGACTTATTTTACAAGTACTGCCTCCTGTTAAGGATGCAGAAGCAAATTACAATCAAAGTGTCCCTAAATCACCTAAAGGCCTTCTGTTTAGTAGCTTCTGAATATAATAAACTTAAAATATATTAGTAAGTGGACAGTTCATAACAGTTCTGAATTTTTTTGTTGTTTTGTGTGAGAGAGGAAATGAATTTTGTTCCAGCTAAGCCTTATCACTCATTTACTGTAGTAAAATTACCTACCAGCTACATGTGAGAGAATTTGCAAGTTGGGTATATATATTGAATTGGTAAAGTAGGAACTTATAAATTAAATATCCTTATCAGTCAACATTGACATTATATGTTTATACATTTGATTGCATCATTGTACTTTCTTATGACGAATTTTGCTGGTGAGAGCAGTGCCATTCTGTTAAATTTCTTGAGGCTAACTTCCCTATCTCCTCTTTTTCCCAAGAATTATTAAATTTAACTTTAAAAATGTGGACCATCAATGTGCATTAGAACCAAGAGAATAATAATGAAATATGCCCTTTCAAACTGAAATATTATAGGGATGATATTGATTAAGTATATTGGAGCATTGTAACTAATCCCATCTGTGTTAGGAGCAAAATATCTTTTTTTCCACCTATTGAAGTTACTTAAATTTCTTTCACATCAAAACTTAACAGCAGTGATTTAAATCCCATTTATTATTTGACTCAGCCAGTTATGAAATGGAACCCCTATCCCACTTGAGCCATAAAATGTGTTAAATTTAAGACTAATGCAGCTTTCTGCTTTTTGAATTTACATTTTGGCAATAACTACCTTCTTTGTTCAGTGTTAGAAAAAACGATGTAGGCTTAACCAAATACGAAAACTGCCAAGTTCACAGATCAGGTAGTGAAAGAAGCCAGAATTAAATGAAAGTCTAGATATTGACTTTACAGAATATGCTAAGGGGAGATTTTGTGGCATTACAGTTTCTTTGAGAATAAAATTCTTCCACAGTAATAGCTGTTCTTTGACGGTGATTGATGTGAGAAATCTAGGCTGTGGGCCTTACCTCCCAGAAGCAACAAAACTGTAGTAGAGCCAACGAGGAATTGTGCATCCTGCCTGACCTCTTCAGCAGGCCAGCAACTGTGCAGTTTGGGCTTTGTCTTTTTTATTTCAGACTTTTAAGAAACTCTTGGAGTGGACTCTGTCTTTATTTTTAGCTAGGGTAATGCTGTTTTCAAGGAAAATTACATGCACATACGTATACAGAATATTTTGAGTAAATCAATTTAATTACACTCTTGACTTTTTAATGCAGATTTAAAAAACCTTGTCCTGAAACCTTGTGGTGTTGGTTGTTATAGATATGGCTCTAGGTCCAGATGATTGCCGTCTTCACAAAAATGGAAGTTTCGTGTCAGGTGGTTAATTTTTAATAAGTTATAACTTATATTTTATTAGGCTGACAATAAAGTCTTTGAGGAATGGACAGTAAACATTCTGGGGAGACAAGTGTCAATGCCATGAGGGTACTTGGCATATTTAGTCACTCACTAAATATTCATTGACTGCACAGATGTATGTATGAGTGAGTAAGAATAGATGAAATGTTTATTGTAGGAGTAGTCATTATCACAGTAGCTAACATTTACTGAGGACTTACTATGTGCTAGATATTTTAGGTAGATTATTTTTTAATCCTTGCAACAGTGCTTGAGATACGTACTGTCTGACTTATCTCCACAGGAGGAAGGTGAAACTAGGGTAGATAACATAAGCTTGCCTAAGGCTGGAGACCTGGCATTCAAATTTTATTTTAAATTCTGGTGCCCAACCTCCCAACTATTATGCTATGTGATTTTTCTGTTTGTACAGACCAGAGGGTCACATTTGTGTATGTATTCATACAAATTCACTTTTAAGCTTTTACTAGAGTTTTTTCATTTCACTTGAACGTTGTGTTTTCACAAAGAAATAAAGATTTCTAGAATTACTGTGTACTAGACAACAAATGGTAGATGGCAGTGAGAAGTTTGATACAGTTTCAGCTGGGCTTACTAGATAAATAATTCACAGTCTTACAGAGCTTGTGATTCAGAGTGGGGCCCTGCTGCTGAAATAAGTTTGTTTTTTACAATTTTTGAAAATACTAATATAGTGTTCAGAATAAAATTAGAACTAAGGGAGTGTAGTGGTCTGACCCCAATGGAGGAGAATGCCTGTCTTCTCCTGTGGAAGCACCAAGGGGTAGTAGAGAAAACTATGGGATTGGTAGCTACACAATTTGGAGTTCACGTCTATTGTGATGATGATGTATATTGAGAGACTTTGGATCTGTGACATAAATTAAGAAGTGTTTGATTCCAAAGTCTGTATGCTCAACTTCTGGAGTTGGGAAAGAACTGTCTACCTGCTTAATGTTACGGCTTCTATAAATCAGTGCTTCTTAAAGTATGGGGTATGGTTTGTGAACACTGGTCTGCAGGAGATAAGCACAGGATTGAGATTGAGTGTTTAGAAACTTAATAGCAGTTTGAAACTGCTGTGATATCCAAGTGTGTGATCTCTGGGTTTTTATTTTCTGTATTCCTAAAAAATATTCACTTTTCTAGTAAGTACTTTTTATGTTTATTAAAGTATTGGGTCTGGGATGGACTGAAGGAAAACAGGTTCTTCATTACTGATAGTTTTGGAAGCATTTTGATAAACTGTTTTCATACCTATTTTGGCTAATAGCATCTTCTGTAACCAGTGTAATAATATTTACTTGAACTGTATCTAAAATAGTATTGTGATTACGAAATACTGCTAGATTTACTTAATTTTTAAAATTGGTTTTGGTGGTAAAAAATTTTAATAATTGCAGTGTTTTTTTTAAATTTGCGAGCTGTTTAAAAGGATGACCACGTAGTTCAGTGTTTGCTTACTGTAGGTGCAAAACACTGGTTGCAATCTCAGCATTCCTTGTTAAGCTTTATAAAAGAAGGTTAAAAATGATAAATGGTATAGTTCTAACAATCTAAACTACTTATGTCCCTAGTTATTTTAGTGGGGCTTTTGAACAGATTGTGTTTATGTCTTACAGGTACAATGGGAAACCTACTGCTTTTCCTGGTGAAGGTTTATTGTAATAAGTTTACACAAAATTTGGATTGTTGATGTGTAATTGACATAGCTTAGGCTTCTCTGAAACAGGTTTCTGCTTGTTGAAAACCAGACTCTGTATCCAGAACTTAATTCCTTATGTTGATTTTGTATACACATTCATATTTTCTGGCCATGTGTATATGTGGGTTCAGTGATATCTGTGATTAGAGAAGAAAGGTGATGATCAATAGGAGATTAGTTTTTTTTTTTTTTTTGAGGCAGAGTCTTGCTGTGTTGCGTGGGCTAGAGTGCAGTGACGTCATCGTAGCTCACAGCAACCTCAAACTCCTGGGCTCAAGCGATCCTCCTGCCTCTGCCCCCGCAAGTAGCTGGGACTATGGGCTCGTACCACGATGCCCAGCTAAACGGGATCTCGCTCTTGCTCAGGCTCATCTCTAACTGCTAAGCTCAAGTGATCCTCCCACCTGGGCCTCCCAGAGTGCTAGGATTACAGGCATGAGCCACTGTTTCTGGCCAAGAGATTAGAATTTAAAGTTAGCAGGTGCTTTGGCTTGTAGCGCGTGGCTTTTTACTGTTTCTCATCCTTTCAAGTCTACTTAACTGTGCTTTATTCAGCCCATATTTTACTAATATACTTAAAAGAAAGTGCTAAAATCAAGGTATATTGTAGATAATTCTGTCAACTCAGTAGCACTGTCAAAAAAGGAAATTAAATTATTATAGTTTATTCTATTTTATGAAACTCCACACAGCAAATTGAAGTGATTGCTGTGTTTTAAAAATCCTTTCCCTTACTTTACTTGATGTTTTTTGAATTAAAAACAAATGCTTGTTATACTAAGTAAATAATATAGATTCATAAAGGAAAAGGTACATCCTTCCATACCATTCTTGCTCATATCAACAAACCTTGTAACTGTATGTAGATAATGGGTTTTCATTACTATTAATTTTTAAAACTTTCTGACTTCTTGGGCATCATGACCTCTTTGGGAATTGGGTGAATGCCAAAGATGTTTTTGTTCCAGGGAAATGCCTTTAAGTACATAGACACATAATATTGCTGATGATTTTGAGAAATTCACAGATGTCTTCAAGCTCATCAGTGGCCTTCAGGTTTGAATATTTGCTTTTAGGGCTTATATGTACACTTTGAGAAGTATACTTTTTGACATAGAATTTTGGGTAGCATAGATTTTTCTTTTTTAAACCATGTCTTTTGTGGTAGGGGAGGTAAATATTTTAATATTTAATCTACTTTGATGAATTTGTTTTATGTAATCAGATTTTTCTAGAAACTGAAATTATCCGTTAATTGCCTAAACAATCTCATTAAATTCCAAAATACTGGGCTGGGTACAGTGGCTCACACTCACAATCCCTGCAATTTGGGAGGGTCACTTGAGGCCAGAAGTTTGAGGCCACCTTCACAACACAGCAAGACCCCATCTCTATAAAAAAAATTTAAAAAATTAAAAAATTTAGCTGGATGTGGTGGTATGTACCTGTAGTCCTGGCTGCTCGGGAGGCTGAGACGGGTAGATTGGTTGAGCCCGAAGTTTGAGGTTGCAGTGACCTATGATCTCACCACTGCACTCCAGCCTGGGCAACAGAGCAAGACCCTGTCTCAAAAAAAATAAAAAACAAAAAAAGAAAAGAAATTTCCAAAATACTTTATGGTAACAGAAAAATTCTAAGTATTACACTTTGTCTTCTAAAATAATACAATTTAATCTATTCTTGATGACCTATGCTCATTATAAAGTTGAGTTTATATATTTATTATACATAATGTAGGGATATAGTTGTGGTTCTTATCTTAGCTCTTTGGACCTTATAGCATTTCAGGGAATCTTCAAACTCTGAAATTGAGAGTAAGGTTGGGAGTTAGTGCATATATGGATTGTCTTCATCAGATTTTTGAAAGTATTGAGTTTTTTTAAGCTAAGTTGTTATTTATACACAATAAAATCCACTCATTTTAAATGTGTACTTTGAACTTTATAAACAAATGTATAAAAGTAATATGGTAGTATGGAAGTACCTGAAAGAGCTAAAAGTAGAACCACTTGATCCAGCAATCCCGTTACTGGGCATCTACCTGAAGGAAAAAAAGACACCTGCACTCCAATGTTTACAGCAGCACAATTCACAGTTGCAAAGATGTGGAAACGACCCAAGTGCCCATCAATCTATTAGTGGATTAATAAAATGTGGTATGTGTATACCATGGAGTTCTACTCAGCCACACAAAACAATGGTGATCTAGCACCTCTTGTATTATCCTGGATAGAGCTGGAGCCCATTCTACTAAGTATCCCAAGAATGGAAAAACAAGCACCACATGTACTCACCATCAAATTGATCAAATTGGTATTAATTGATCAACATTTATGTGCACACATGGTAGTAACATTCATCGGGTTCAGGCTGGTGGGAGGAGCGGATGGATATATTCACACCTAATAGGTGCAGTGCATACCATCTGGGAGGATGGGCATGGCTTGTAGCTCTGACTCGGGCGGGGCAAAGGCAATATATGTAACCTAAACATTTGTACCCCCGTAATATTCTGAAATAAAAACATATGTGTATATATGTAAACATATATATATACACACACATATACACACACACACACACATACACATATACCTACCTTCAGGTGAAAAAAAAGTGTATAACTGCTACCACAATCAAGATGTATTAATAGAATAGTCCCTTACCTTGGAGGGTTTCCTATCGCCCTTCTGCAGGCAGTATCCTCCTCCTCACCTTGGCCCCAGGTAACAATTATTGTCTTTCCAAGAATTTCATATAAATGAAATCATATATATTGTGCATAGCACTTTGACTTCTTTCACCGTGCATGTTTTTGAGATTCCTTTCTCTCCTGTGTATTGTTATTTTGTTCCTTTTTATTGTTGAATAATAGTCTATAAAATGGATATACAGGTTGAGCATCCCTAATTGGAAAATGCAAAATCTGAAATGCTCCAAAATTGGAAACTGTTTAAGTGCCAACATGGTGCCAAAAGTGAAAAATTCCACACTTGACCTCGTGTGATGGGTCACAGTCAAAATGCAGGCACACAACACAGTTTGTTCGTTGTCCCAAAGGGAAAAAAGACTCTCCCAGCTCCCTTCAGCTGCAATTTATTTTTTAATTCATGCTAGGATTCCCCACATAAGCATGCCCACAGAGGGTAATAAAATGGCACATGTGTGGGCTGGACGTGCCAACGGCAGGTTCTCCACAAGCATCCACATGGGGCCAAGATCTACATGCACTACTCACTGATTTTTTGCTTATTCTTTGTTCTGGGGTGTAAAAGATACTGTTGAAAATGCAAATATTCCAAAATCCAAAAAAATCTAGTACCTGAAACACTTCCGGTCCCACGCATTTCAGATAAGGAATACTCAACCTGTACTGCAATTTGTTTATCCATCTGCCTTTGGTGAACCTTTGGGTTGCTTCTGATTTTTGTCTATTATGAATAATGCTACTATGAACATTTTTGAACATGTCTTTGTATGGATATATGTTTTTATTTTTCTTGGATAGATTCCTAGGAGCAGGTATTTGAATCATATGGTAAGTTTATGTGGTAAGATACTGTAATTACTGTGTTCTGCTTTTCCACTAGCAATTTTTATGGGTACAAGCTTTTTAGAAAGGTCTTAGTTTCTACTTTCCTGACTCAGACACCTTTAAGACCCCATCTCCTACCCAGGGACAGAAATTGAGTTATAACTCAGCTCCTAACTCTTGTGGATTATATTTAGGTCTGTTACCCTTTGGACATTGTTACATTAACTTGTAATGCCTAGAAGTTCCAAATATGTTTCTTAAATAATGTCCCTTTTACCCTCTGAAGTTTTTTTAGAGTAGTGACCTTTATTAGAGGAATCTGGGGTGTTAGCTTCGTAGACTTATCTTTACCAAGTAAAGATTGACCTTTAAGATATAACTGTTTCTGCCAGTAGTTGGGCTTATTATTTATCTACCAGTGTTTTCAGTAAGTTTTTACTGAATCTGTACCCCTCCCACCCTGACCCTCATCCATCTCTAGGCCTTCTTGTTACCCTAAAATACAACTTGTGTACTTTATGAAAAGTAATTATTAGCATTTTTATTTGATTAAAAATCCATAGTTGTCGAGTATTCCCTTCATCCACATCTTCATAGGGATGATGGCTTGTGATTCAGTTTTCTGCTCGGGTGCTCCCTCTGAGAGGCCTTCCCTGCCTCTTCCACATTAAAGCTGTCATCCCTGTCCCTCCTCATTCCATTCCATCTCTTCTCCGTAGCACTGTTCACAATCTGTAATCACATTACTTTTCCTCACTGTCATTCTAGAATAGTGGTTCTTAAAGTGTGAGGATCTTGGACACCCTTCTAGAGAGCCTCTAAGGTCAAAAGTGTTTTCATACCAATACATAATTTGCCATTTTTACTCTCATTCTTTCCCAAGTGTTTGTTTAATGGAGGTTTCCAGATGCTACATGATGTGTGATACCATAAAAGATTGAATGCAAAAGCAGACATGATAATCCAACTGTTTCCTATTAACCCAGATATTAAAAAGATTTACAAAAATGAAAAACAGGCTGGTCCGGAGGTAGTGAGTTATCTCAATTGATTGTTCAGTCAGTTATACTGTTCTACTCTTGTCCTGCTCTTTCCCCCTTCTCACTACTACACTTGACTGGTCTTAAAAAAAAATTAAGACATTTTTTAAAAAAAGTTAAAAATGTGATTCTTCTATCCTTGTTAAAATTTTTTTGAAAATGTAAATTTTTATAAAAATGTGAAAGTGTCATTCTTGTATCCTGATAAATTTTTTTTGTTTTGGAAAATAGCTATTTTTTATAAACGTAGTTTATGTTAGTATATAATGTTTGTTTTTAAGATATATATTTCAAGCATTTCTTGGTTTGAATTTCTGATATGCAAATATCAATATAAAAGTTCTTCAGGGAGGTTCTCATACTTTTTAAGAGTTTTTCATTTTTACGGTCCTTGTGGTATAATATGAAGTATATTTGGTCTTTGCTCCTGGTTCCTGTCACAGTGCTCCTAAAAGCCTCAGAACTTCTTGAGTGATAGGCATGTGATTTGTTCTTCATAATTCTTCCCCTTTGATCACACCTGACTTTATGCTAATGAGGTGACTTAGGGTCCAGCCTCTAGATTGCCTCAGGATGAGGCTGGTTACCAGAAAGAAAAAGTGATTGGGGAGTTTGAACTTTCAGTCCCACTGACCTCTGGAAAGTAGGCTAGAGGTTAAACTCTATTAAGGTCTATAAAAACTCTTAAGGAACAAGATTGGATGAGCTTTTGGGTTTCTGAACACTTGGAGGGCCTGGGAGGGTTGTGGGCCCAGAGAAAGTCTTGCTTCCTACCCCTTATCCCCAATACCTTACCCTATGCATTTCTTCATCTGGCTGTTCATCTGTGTTATTTATAATAAGTAAGTAGTGTTTTCCTGAGTTTCGTGAGTCATTCTAGCAAATTATCAAACCTGAGGAGGATCTTGAGGGAACACCTGGTTTATAGCTGGTTGGTCAGAAGTACGGGGCTTGTGATTGGCAACTGAAGTGGGGCAGTCTTGTGGGAATATGCCCTTAACTTTTGGAATCTGACACTAACTCCAGGTAGATAGTGTTTCAGAGTTGAATTAAAATTGTAAGACACCCAGCTGGTGTTTGGAGAATTGAAGAATTGTATGGCATGGAAAAAACACACACATCTGGTGTCAGAAGTATTGTGTGAGAATAAAGAGAGTAAGTGTGTTTGAGACTTGCGGTTTTAAAAGTATGTGCCCCATGAAAGTAAAGACCTTATGTGTTTGATTTTGTTTCATATTCCCAGGGTCTGCCAGAGATGACTGATCTGTAGAAGCCAGTCAATAAATATCTAAGCGAGTGAATGAATGAGTGAACGAAAGAAATAAAAATAACAGAAGCCTGGTGATTCTGTGCAGAAAGATTCCAAATCTTTCGGTAGTTACTGGTCTTTGCAGGCATTGTATTGGATAGAAAATTATTCTAGTTCATCAGAAAGCATAATCTTTATTTTGGTCAGATTCAAACTGTTCCCTTGTGTGGAATTGAAAGTTTTTGATATGATTTTGATAGGTCTTAGAAATTCTGTTAAATCTTTCCTTTTAGGAAGGATGGATGGTTTTACCCATCATTTTGAACTCTTTCAGATTTTAGGTTTATTGACTTCTTGTGTTATTTATTTTGATATTTTATATTAGTATTTATATTTTACTCTGTACTATTGAGAATACTTCTGTTTTGAAGTTAAATCTTTTGTTGCTTTTAGATTTTTGGGCAAAGTTAGGTTTTCTTTTTTTTGTTTTTTAAGCCAGGCACTTTAAAAAATAATATTGTTTTCATTAGAGATTGATTACACAATAGTCTGCTTTACTTTTTCAGGTAGTCTGCACTGAATAATAAGCAGCAGTAGAAAAAAAGCAATACCCTTTTTTCAGCAGACAGGGCATGTTTACTGTCCTGCAGGTTGGGATTCCTTGCTGAGATCTGCCCAACTTGAGATTGTGCAAAACCTCAGAAATCTGGAAAATGGTTCTGCAGACAACTGACTTACAGAACAATACTTTGCAGAGCAGATCAAGTAGGCTAAGCATTTAGACCCAGAATGTGACAAAGTTTCAGAAGGTGTAGAAGAATTTGGTAATCTAAGTTTCTGCTGGCCAGTTTGCTTTCATCCCTTGAAGCATAATTTATAGAAGAATCCTTATTTACCCACTAATTTATAGGATAAAGAAACCTAGTCAGGCACAGTCTTAGATAGGGGGTCAAGCCATAAGGTGTAAGTCTTACTTGCTACAGAAAACTTGAATGCGTCTGAGATGGTGTTAACCTTTCCTCTCATTTCTGTATTGTATAGATTCTTCCAAGAAGGGCTTGAATTTCTCTTATTAGGGGTGATGTTTATGTTTTTATAAATAAAATACTCGCTTTTGGGTCTGTATTTCTCAGCGCCTTCACTTTTTAGCAACATAGGGAGTCTTAAAGCAAAGCAAAGGAAACTTGTAGTTTAAGCAGTAGTGTGCATTGCAGTCACCTGAGGAGTGCCAACAAAACAAAAACAGAGGAAAGCTGGGCCATACTACTTCATTAAAAGTTATAACGGAGTAGGACGTTAGAATCACCTGGAGACTACCTAAAAACAAAACCCCCCCAAAACTCAATATGGGAACCCAGCCCAGATCAATTAACTCTAAATTTCAAGGGTGGGTTCAGGCATGATTATATTTTAAAGCTCCCCATATAGCTCTAATTTATAGCCAGGATGAGGACCACTCTTCATTTATCTAGAAAAGCTCCTCAGGTTATTTGGCTAAGCTGAGAACAAGTGATACAGGGCTCCTGAGTATGTGGGGTCATTTGTGATACGTATCAACAAAATATAATACGGGAGTATGTTTTTGTTTTGGAGAACTGTTGAGCTCTCCATATATCTGTTTTTAAAAGTAAGATCAGGGAGCATAACATCTCTAAACAGGCTTAATTAAAAAATAATATATCAGCACTATTTTCTGGACAGAGGCAAGTGGTTGGTTGGAGGGAGTGAAAATGGCATTTGTGAGCATGACTGAAACAGGACTTTTGTTGGAGAACATTCCCATCTTGTGGCTTGTGAGAATAATGTTGCTAAAGATGAAAAGCTACATTGCATTTTTACAACTACTGACAGTTTTCTGTTAATGCTGCTTTTAGTGATCAGGGCACAATGATTTGACCAATAGCAGTACTCCCTCACAACCTTTTGCTGCCTGACCCTCTACCCCTACACTAACCTTTTCTTACTCCCTGCAGGAAACCCTGTTTCTGTAGCCCTAGTTACAGGGACTTCTACTAGAGTTGTTGACACTGCATCATATCTGTTTCAGCCTTGTTACAAACATGTTTGGTGCACTTAGTTATTGGGAAGTATTTAAAAGTGCCTTGGACTCAGAAATCAGATCTCACCTCCCTGACTTAATTTCCTGTAAGATTATCTCTTTTGCTGTATGTAAAATGGGAAAATAATCTAACTGACTTGATAGGGTGGTTGTGAGGATTAAATG
Source organism: Indri indri (assembly GCA_004363605.1). Taxonomy (NCBI): domain Eukaryota; kingdom Metazoa; phylum Chordata; class Mammalia; order Primates; family Indriidae; genus Indri; species Indri indri. The sequence continues at coordinate 1,996 of RJWJ010023503.1, read as the reverse complement.
AGTCATTACATGTAAGACATTTTAGTGGAATGCTTGACATATCTTAAGTGATCAATAAATGTATACCATTGATTTCTTCAGCAAGTATATTTTAAGTATCTTTTATGTGCCAGTACCTGTGTGTGGTAGGTGTAGAAGATATGGTAAAATATCCCTTCATTTTTGTGAGAACATTTATGAGGAGAGACAATGAGCAGAACATGGATTCTGTCTCACCTCTAATCTATGAAACATATCTCTCTCTCTCTCTTTCAAATTCTTGATTTATGTAGAATAGCAACAGCACATATGTCATTTATTTACTTCTGATCAGAGATTTCCTTTTCTTTTGACATCTAAATGACTCCTACTCTCAAGGCATTTATTTCCACTACATTATTTTTTAAACTAAAGAATTGAGATTTCAGTGTATATAGGAAGCAGGAAGACCATAAAATGTCAGAATGAAGAATGAGCTAGCTTAGTTTTGTTAATAATTGTTTTCTTTTTTTTTTTCTGAGTACTTTATTTCATCAGATTATATTAAAATGGCAAGATCATAAGTATTAGAGTTGGAAATTATTTTAGTGATCAAGTCTTTCCTGAAGGCTTTCTGTTTTGGACATCTTTGAATGCTAGAGAGAATTGTCCTTAAAGTTGGAATCTTTCCTGCAACTATCAGCTATGGTCCTTAGTTTTTCCTTTCAAAGTAATCTAGTACCTGATAATGCTTTACTATTTGGAAAGTGTTTTTTATGAATGTTCCCCACTTAGAGATTTGAATTCATTGAATTGGTTCTCTCCACAGTGTTTTAAGCTTGCTCTCTTACTCTTTTCTGTGTATTCTTACTCATATTGATTGTCTTTAGCAGATAGTCAAACCACTGTGCTCTTCCCATCGCTTCATTGGGTACTGTCACTGGTAAATTTTCTCTTTGGTCATTAAATTAAAGATATTGAAGATTAAATAGCTTTCCCAAGGTCGCAGCTAGTAAATAGTTCAGTGATGTCAAAAAAAGTGAGATGATAATTTCTTTTACTTGGAGCCTTGTACTTCTATTTATGCGGTATAAAATTACATTGGCTCTTTGGCAGGCATGTCAAGCCTGATGTGCTGTTTGGTTAGTTATGCTCTCACTAAGCCTTTTAGAATTCACTTTTGTTAGAGTTAATCCATTTTCAGTGTAAGATATTTTGAACTGTGATGACTTGTTTTAAAATACATTTATAATTTCTTATTGCTATTTTGTTTGTAACAGGAAATGAGATAATTTTCACTTGGCTTCTTTGTGAAACTATGCTCTAGTCATCAGTATTCCTCTTGGCACTGTAAGAATTAAGCTGTATAGGAATCAATTGTAGAATTGGTCCAAAGATCTACCTTAAGCTCGTATGTCTTCTAGCATCTATCATTTACTTTGATTTCAACAGTCTTTTAGTGATCTCATTGATAGGGTTAATTATACAGAAACCTAGGTAACCTAGTTAGATTGGTAGGTGTGTTTGTGATAACTCTTCATCAGTTTATCCCTTCATTGGTTTATCCCTTCTTAGTCATACCATTTTGTTCTATTTTTTAAGTGTAAAAATAATTGTTCTTGGCAGAAAGATATGTTGAATTGGAGTTAAATAATTCTTTTTATTGACAAAAAGCAAGAATGATCATTTATTGAGCACTTACGTGGCAGACTTTGTGAAGTAGTCTCTATACTTCGTCATTTTTAATAGTATCAATAATGTTATGAAATAGCTCCATTTTGCAAATTGCAATATAAGGCTTAGGAAGATTAAATAACTTTCCCAAGGTCACAGCTAGTAAATGCTGGAGCTGTGACTCATACCCATACTCGCATGATTCTTTAAGTTGATTTTTGTGCCTGTCGAGAAGTGAAGAGGTCTTTTATACAGGAATGTGTAAGGTTTGTTTGCCTCTATTTCTCAGTATTGAAGGTCTGCCAATCTCATCAGTTGGTGTTCTTCCGTATTGAGCTCTTTTTTTTTTTTTTTTTTTTTTTTT
>RJWJ010023502.1:0-25774 GCA_004363605.1 Indri indri | reverse complement strand
ATATGAGGATGGTTTTATATCTGGGTTCTCAGTTCTGTTCCACTGGTCAATGGCTCTATTTTTGTGCCAGTACCAAGCTGTTTTGATTACTACAGCCTTATAATAAAGTTTGAAGTCTGGTAAGTTGATACCTCCCATTTTGTTTTTATTGCCTAGAATTGTTTTTGCTATGCAGGGTCTTCTCTGGTTCCATACAAAGCATAAAATTAATTTTTCTACATCTGTGAAGAATGATGTTGGTATTTTAATAGGGATTGCATTGAATCTGTAGATCACTTTGGGTAGTATAGACATCTTAACCATGTTGATTCTGCCGACCCACGAGCATGGTATGGTTTTCCACCTGTTTACGGCCTCTGCTATTTCCTTCCTCAATGTTTCATAGTTCTCCCTGTAGAGGTCTTTTACCTCCTTAGTTAAATATATTCCTAAGTACTTTATTTTCTTTGTTGCTTTTGTGAAGGGAATTGAGTCTTTGATTTGTTTCTTGGTATGACTGCTGTTAGAGTATATGAAAGCCTCTGATTTGTGTGTATTGATTTTGTATCCTGAGACTTTACAGAATTCATTTATCAATTCCAGTAGCCTCCTGGTTGAATCCTTGGGGTTTTCTAGATATAATATCATGTCATCAGCAAATGGTGAGAGTTTGATCTCTTCTGCTCCCATTCGTATGCCTTTAATCCCACTCTCTTGCCTGATTGCTGTGGCCAGGACTTCCAGCATTATGTTGAATAGAAGTGGAGATAGTGGGTAATTTTTTCTGGTTCCAGTTCTAAGTGGGAATGCTTTCGATTTTTCCCCATTCAGTATGATGTTGGCTATGGGTTTGTCATAAATGGCTTGTATCATTTTTAGGTAAGCCCCATCTATGCCTATTTTGTTAAGCATTCTTATCATAAAAGGGTATTGAATTTTGTCAAATGCTTTTTCTGTGTCTATTGAGAGAATCATATGGTTTTTGTTTTTGCTTCTGTTTATGTGGTGAATTACGTTTATATATTTGTGTATGTCAAACCATCCTTGCATCTCTGGAATGAAGCCCACTTGGTCAAGATGGATTATTTTCTTAATAAGCACCTGGATTTGGTTAGCTAGAATTTTGTTGAGAATTTTTGCATCTCTATTCATAAGGGATAATTGTCTGTAGTTTTCTTTTTTTGTTGCGTCCTTTCCTGGTTTGGGTATTAGGGTTATGTTGGCTTCATAAAATGTGTTGGGGAGGAATCCATCCTTCTCAATGTTGTGGAATAACTTCTGCAGGATAGGCACCAGTTCTTCTTTATAGGTGTGGTGAAATTCGGGTGTGAAACCATCTGGTCGAGGACTTGTCTTTTTTGGAATGTTTTTTATTGGTGTTTCAATTTCGGTCCTTGATATCGGTCTGTTCAGGAATTCTATTTCTTCCTGGTTGAGCCTAGGGAGGCTATGTGTTTCTAAAAATTTGTCCATTTCCTGCACATTTTCCAGTTTGTGTGCATAAAGGTTTTTGTAATATTCATTAATTATATCCTGAATCTCCATGGCATCGATTGTACCTTCTCCTTTTTTCCCAGATGGAGCTTATTAGGGATTTTTCTTTTCTGTTTTTTGTTAGTTTAGCCAAAGGTGTGTCAATTTTGTTTATTTTTTCAAAGAACCAACTTTTTGTTTTATTAATCTTCCATATATTTTCCCTATTGTCAATTTCATTTAGTTCTGATTTGATCTTCTTAATTTCCCTTCTCCTGCTGGGTTTGGGGTTGGTCTGTTCTTCTTTTTCCAGTTCTTTGAGTCGATTCATTAGGTTGTCTATTTGTGATCTTTTTGTCTTTTGGATACAGGCATTTATGGAAATAAACTTTCCTCTCAGAACTGCTTTGGCTGTGTCCCACAGATTTTGATAACTTGTGTCACCTTTGTCATTAAGTTCAAAGAGTCTCTTGATTTCCATCTTTACTTCCTCATTTATGAAGAAATCATTCAGCAGAAAGTTGTTTAATTTCCATGACTTTGTGTAGAGATGAGAGTTTCTGTTGGGGTTGATTTCTGTTTTTATTCCACTGCGATCTGAGAAGATGCATGGCATGATTTCTATTTTCTTAAATTTTTTGAGACACGCTTTGTGTCCTAGAATATGGTCAATCTTAGAGAATGTCTCATGAGCTGATGAGAAGAACGTGTATTCAGAGGTTTTTGGGTAGAATGTCCTGTAAATGTCAGTCACGCACATTTGTTCTAGAGTTCTGTTTAAGTCCATTATTTCTTTGTTAATTTTCTGTTTGGAGGATCTGTCCTGTGCTGTCAGTGGGGTGTTGAAGTCTCCGACTATTATGGTGTTGCTGTCTATCAATTTGTTTAGATTAAGTAGAGTTTGCTTTATGAATCTGGGTGTACCTAAGTTGGGTGCATACATATTTGGAATTGTTATGTCTTCTTGTTGAACTGTACCCTTCACCATTATATAGTGACCCCCTTTGTCTTTCATTACTTTGTTGATTTAAAAGCTAAGTTGTCTGAGATCAAAACTGCCACACCAGCCTTCTTTTGGCTTCCATTTGCTTGAAATATTGATTTCCACCCCTTTACTTTGAGTCTAAATGCATCCTTGCAGGTTAGATGCGTTTCCTGGAGACAGCAGATGCTTGGCTTGTTTTTTTTTTTATCCATTCAGCCAGTCTATGTCTCTTGAGAGGGGAGTTCAAACCATTCACATTTATTGAGAGAACCAATAAGTGGGGTGAACTACTGTTCACTCTGTTGGGTTGCATTTTGTTGCTTTATTTTCTCTCTTGAGCCATTGTGGAATCTAGCCTTTGATCTTTAACTTTTGAGTGGTTTCACATTCAAGAGTGTTTATTGTGCTGATTCTTGTGTAATTCTGTTTTGAGTACTTCTTGGATAGATGGTCTTGTCTTGATGAACTCCTTCAGTCTTTGCTTATCTGAGAATGTCTTTATTTCTCCTTCACATATGAAACTTAGTTTTGCAGGGTACAAGATTCTAGGTTGGGCATTATTCTGTTTCAGAAGAGTGAGAATAGGGCCCCAGTCTCTTCTTGCTTGTAGGGTTTCAGTTGAGAAATCTGGAGTTATTCTGATGGGCTTTCCTTTGTATGTTACTTGTTTCTTTCACCTTACAGCTCATAGAAGGGCCTCTTTAGTGGCTATTTTGGACAATCTGATGACTGCGTGATGTGGTGTCTTCCTCTTTGCATTGAATCTCCCTGGGGTCCCTTGAGCTTCTTGTACCTGTATATCTAGATTTTTAGCAAGGCCTGGAAAATTCTCCTCTATAATTCTTCAAATAGCTTATCCAGCCCTTGAGTGTTTTCTTCTTCACCTTCCAGAACTCCTATCACCCTCAGGTTCGGTTTTTTAACATAATCACACATTTCTTGTAGGCTTATTTCTTTTCTCTTAATTTTCTGCTTGATTTCTGTGACTGACTTATTTAATTGGAAGGAGTTGTCTTCCATTTCTGAGATTCTTTCTTCTGTTTGATCTACCCTGTTCTTGAGGCTTTCCACAGTGTTTTGTAGTTCCCTGTATAAGTCCTTTATTTCTAGGAGATCGGTTTGATTTTTCTTTAATATTTCAATTTCTTTAGTGAATTTTTCTTCCAAGTCTTGGATTTTTTTTGTGTGTGGTTTCTTTGTGTTGGTTATCCATTTTTTCTTGCATATCATTCAGTTTTCTTATGATCCATGTTTGAAATGCTTCTTCTGTTATTTTTAGTGTTCTGAGTTTGGTTAATGTCCATTGCTGGGGAGCTGTTGTTCCTCCTTGGGGGTGTGCTTTCTGTTTGAGTCTTCATACTTCCAGAGTTCTTTTGCTGGTTCCTCCCCATCTGGATCAGTTGTTCCTTCTTGCCTTTAGATTTTCGTTTGGATAATGACAGGCCCTGTTTAGTCTCTGAGCCAGTAGGTGGTATTTGTGGGTGAGATTCGACCACACCCTTTATGACGAATCAGTAGATTCAGTAAAAGGGTGTGCAGGATGACCTCCCTGTCAGTAGGTGGCACTTGCAGGGAGGAGTGAGCTGCAGTGCTGTTTTGGGGTCCTGTAGCTAGCTCTTGTTCCTCTAGAGAGGCCCTCTTGTGCCTCCGGTGGTGGGTGGGGCCCTGGGATTTCCAGGTGTGTCCTTATTCTCCACCTCAGTGGGGGGAGTGAGTCTGGGTGGGGCTGGGTTAGGTAAGCCTGCCCTCAGGCTCCACAACTGCTGTTAGCAGGATCAAAGGTCTGCTCTTTGTTTCTGTGCAAAGCTGCCAGGAGGGGCTGAAATGGCTTGACTCAGCTGAAAGTCTGGGCTTCAGGACTGGGGCTGTCCAAGACCTGCACTCTGGAGCAGGTCTCACTCCCCTCCACTCTGCCTCTCTCCGTGGCCTCTCCCAGGCCTCTGCCAGCAAGTGGGACCTGAGGCCGATGGATCTCCCCTGGCTGTGATGTGGTCCGGGAGGTTCCCTCCCCAGGATTGTAGCCTTAGCTGGGTGTTAGCCCTCTTTTGGGAGGAGGGTTGCCGCTCCGGCATGCTGATCTGCCCCTAAGGGCACTCACTCCTCAGTAGGCTCTTTCACAGATCTCCCTTCTGTGCCACAGGGCAGTGTGATGGTGACCTGGGTGTAGGGGGTCTGGTCTGAAGGCCTGTCCCCTGGGCCCTGGAGATTGATCCCTGACCCTGCCAGGGGGAGGGGTGTTGGTCTTGAATCACCTACAGGGTGCCCAAGCTGGATAGATTTCACTATGCCTCGGGATTTGCCCCACTCTCCTGGAGTTCCCAGGCAAGCAGCACCGAGGAGGTCTGGTGGGTAGGGAACTCACAGTCTGAGTACCCCTCAGTCTGCCGTAGGGTCCCAAATGGAAAGGTCCTGTTCCTTGGAGATGCTTCCGTGTGATGGCTAAATTGTCTCTCTGGGCACCCACGGGTAGGGAGGGGGAAGGAGAGAATGGAGCAGTATGGCCTCTGCTGATAGGCTTGGGTCTGTGCCCGGGGAGGTGCCCCGAGGGGGCTGGAAGCTCAACGCCATGTCCACAAGACGCCACTGCTCACTGGCGGCAGCCATCTCTTGGCTGGTGTCGGCAGGTCTCTCCAACCACTCAGGAGCCCACCAACAGTCCGAGATGCAAGGGAGGGAGAAGTTAACCGCTCCACCTACCCTTGTCACTGGTCTCCAAGCCTCTCGGGACCTTTCTCCTTCCAGTTCTCCTCTGCAACGTCTTCCCATGGAGTCTCCTGTAGTTTCAGGCACCCTTCCTTCCGACCCTCGCCCGATCTATGTTTCTCTGCTAGCTTATTTTTTTCTCTTTCTTTTAAAATTCATCTTTTTTGCAGAGACGCTCTGACTGGCGGCTTTTCTCATCCACCATCTTGGCTCCTCCCTCAACATGATATGTCACCACAATTCTTTATAACCTAAATTGAAATTAACTTCTCACTTTTATCCTCTAATGCAGTTGAAAGTTCTAATGAAAACTCTAGAAAATCTGTACATCAGTAAATCAAGAGTTGATGGCAGATTACTATCTCCTCTAAACTGTGAAAATAAAATGGGCGTTACTTATGTTCATTAGAAAAAAAGTGATCTAAATTACGTTTCTCACAAATCATTAAAAAAATTAATAAAAGTATATTCAACTGATAAAAATATAAGCATATGAGCTTTCTCCAATTAAAATACAAGGTTTAGGAGGACAGTTACTGTATTTTATTAATGTTTGTATCCTTAGTGCCTAATAATTTAATGAAAGAAGTAATGAATAGTGCTTACAAAGCCATTCATTCATTTATGCATTTAACCAATAAATAATTATTTGATGGCTTAAAAGGCAAATAAACACCCGGTTGTATCCCCAAAATATGTACATCTATTATGTATCAATACAAAATTTTTAAAATATCCTGTGTTTGATGAAAAATAAACCTAAGATTTAGAAATTAATAGCTAAAGAGAAAGAACACAAATAGGTAAAATGGCCAGCTTTCTGGACCCAGCTCCTAGATCCACCAGGAAGTCCCAGGGGAACAAGTATACACTTGGTGACACGGTCATCAATGGTGCCCTCTGCACTCATCTCCCACCACTGGCTAAGAGTGTGCAGGTCTATGGATTCACCTGAATATAGTAGAGTCTAGAACAGAGGCGGGAAGTGAGCATAGAATTTGCCCTGAAACTCAGACCCTTCAACATCCAGGAAGATGATTTTCCTCAATAAACCTCAATTGTTTCTGACAAAAGATCAAAGTCAGATATAACTTTCTATCAAAACAAAGTCCAGTATAAAGAGTGCTAGCATTGCCTCAGAACTGTCCTCACCTTTTTGTGTTGAGCTTTTCCAACCACAACTAATTCCCATTACACTAGCCTACCACTATTGCAATTTTAAAATGTTGTTAGGATTGTGCCATGTAAAGTTTATATGTCCAATTATTTAATGGTGGGGATTTTGTTCTGTGTTGTTTATTGAAGATAAACAGAAGCATACAAAATTCAGTTTTAAAAAGGGAGTAATTTTATGATTTTATTTTAGAATATTTCATATTTGAATGTTCATATAACAAGCAGAGTTACTATTTGTAAATGCATTTATAGAGAGGTAGTTTTTTTAACGTAGGTCATGGAAATATGTTTTATAACATGGTAATTGAACATCTGTACATTTTATGATTCAGGCTCTTATAGGATGCCATAATCAGCAATATTTTTAATATCATCTTACAAATTACATGCACCCATTTCAGGCACCAATTGACTTATTTAGAAAATATCAACATTGTGCTAAGCATGGAGAGTACTAAATGTTGAGTAATGTAGATTTACATCTTCAAGGAGTAAAAAGTACAAAAGATATGGTTACAATAAAATAACATTTTGTAATTTTGCAGGGGTTTCCCCTCCTTATTGAACTTTTTGTAAATGCTTATCCATGTAGTATTCTTGGTAACATAATACATGTATGTAACCATATCAGTTACCCCTTGAAATATTTACCCACCAACTAACTTTTGCTTAGCAGGGAGTATTCAATGATAGATAATATAGATAACCATTTTCAAAGAACTGAAAATCTAGTATGAATGATAACACTTACTCAGGTAGCTATGCTAAAGAGTAGAATGAGGTTTCTTAAAAATCCATGATGCTTTCCCATGTCACTAAAAACAAAAGCCAATTTCATTACAATTGTTCACAAAGACTCTGAACAATATGATAGTTCATCATCCAGCCTCACTGCATATACTCTTGATCATCATGACTCACCAAGTTCTTATGAGGTCTAGGGCCAGAAATGGCACATTGTCGTTTATATCTCATGTCATTGGCCAAGGCAAGTCTCTTGGCTAAGTCAAAGTTATGAAACAGGAAGTTCATACTGCCCACAGTTGCGGGGGGGGGGGGGTCCTGAAAAGTACATGGCGAAGGGATGAAGAGAGAGCTAAAGAATTGGAGCCGGTAACAATCTATTATACTAGATTATGCGCACATATATATGCTTTTTTGTTCTTCTGATTTCTGACTCTTTTCTGTTCCCAGCCACACTAATTTCAAACTACTTGATAATTTCACTTTACTTCTGAGTGATTATTGGCCACCCACACAATAGATCACATTCTCAAGATATAGCCATGCGTTTTATCTGGGAGAAGTATATTTTGGCCTCATTTGTACTGATAACTATTTTCTGGACATATGTCTCCCATATTCAGCTGTAAGTACCTTAAAATGTGTCTTCCATTATTTGTACCCAGCGGGCTTCACCTACATTTCTGCACAAAGTGAGCACCTTGTAAATCTGCTGTTTCCTGTTTTAAAATATGGCTGACAGACATATTTCCATGGTTCTGATTATTTGGAAGTGTTAATATTCAAAACCTTACTAAGCTATTCATCTACATCTGCTAAGCTGACTGAGATTGTAAGTCCCATCTAAAAGTAGGACCAATCTAAAACCAGACATATAAGACTTTATTCGATTCTATAAATGATATTTTCTAAGACCAATGACAGAACTAGAGACCTAAGGCAGTGTCTCTCAAACTTTATTATGCATTTGAATCACCTGGATAAACCTTGTTAAAATGCACGTTCTGATTCAGTGTCTAGGGTGAGACCTAATGGCTGACATTTCCAACAAGCTCCTGGCTAATGTTGAGGCTGTTGATGCTTGGACCACCCTGAATGGCAAGGGTCTAAAGGATTCAGTAGTATCCTTTTCTGAATAGAATCCTTACACATGAGTCGTATAATAACAGTATTTAAGAAAAGTAATGAGAAGTGACCTCAGAATAAAGATTATTACAAGATAATTTTTCATATTTCAGAGGCCAGTTATAATTTTGTGTGCTGAAAACTAGTAGAATTTATGTTGGAAACAGATCTCTAATCAAAATAAGATTCTATTCATCAAATATCAACTGCTTTATTGCTCTATCACAGGCTTTGATTGTTGGCAATGAATGCACAATTACACCTGGACAAGTAAATTGGATCAATGCTCATGAGAATTTATAGTATTTACTGGTAATTCAGTATTTCTCACTTCATAGTAAATCATCAGTTGCTGTGTTCATCAGCTAACAAAAGGTACTGATTTACTTATGTAATAAGGTATAATATATTTTGGGTGAAGATACTTATTCTTTTAGTCATTTGAAAGCATTCTATTTAGTACTTACTAGGATATGGCATGGTGGTTGGCACTGTAAATGAAGATGAAACAATGATGGATGACATGACATGTGACACCTATTCTCGGTGGGTTTACAAACCAGGGAATAAAAATGGATAGTCGGATAACAGTAAAACAATACTGGCGGTACTATGTTCCTTAAGAAATTAACAAAAGTGCTAATGAAGTCTATGAAAGGAAAAATTACTCCAGGCTGAAGAAAAACAAGAATAGACCAAAATAAGGAGATACATATATATATATATATATATATATAGAGAGAGAGAGAGAGAGAGAGAGAGAGAGAGAGAGAGAGAGAGAGCTCGTGCAATAGAATGATTAAAACAAGAATCCCTTAGCCGAAGTCCTGCCTACAACCTTTAGTGAAGTATGGTAAGATAAGCATATGGCATCAGTCTTGGGTAGAAGTATTCTGTATATTTTAAAATTTATTGAAGGAAAGGAAATATGGTGAAATTCCATTTGAGCCCTAGAAACAAAAACAATAAATTGTATTAACACCTTCCACTTTTGCGCCTACTTGAACATTTACTTTTACCACCATCTTTCTCAGTTTTGGAATCTGTAAAATAAGTTTATCATTAATACACAGAACCTACTCAGAATCTATTACAGCCCCTGTACGGTGCTTTAGGGTCATGATTATTTGGAGTAGTTTGGAGAAGAATAAAAATGATGATAAAAAATGGAATCAAAAGTAAAGATTAGAGAAAATGGGATTTGGGGATTTGCTAACTTGGATCTGTAGGGGAACTTTTTTTTATTTTGAATTATAGACTGAAGATAATGAACAGCTATTTGCTGATCAGAAAGGGCTAAAAGCATATACGCCAGTCAGACACATAAGTAAGCACCTGTCCACATGTGCCTCTGGCCAGTACAGCTTGCTCCTCCTGTGAGTGTACCAAGAGCAGGGCAGGTTTCCACTGTGCCATCACTGGCCAAGGAGACTTGCCAACTGTCTAGATCAGCATATTCAAGTTGTGGCCATAATAACACCAAATGGGTCCAGGTGCTCACTCAGGAGTGACTGGCCCCATTTCACTTGTGATAGCCTATATAAAATTTCTAGGCTTCCTTGACAACCAGAATTGTGAGCTTGGATAAAGACCAGTTCATCACAGCATCCTAACCAAGGGCCATCTCCCTGTTTTGTGCTCCAAGCCAATATAAAATATTATTATGCCTAGGTACTTTCAACCTAAAAAAAGCCCCCAGAACAAACAAAAAACCCTAAAAGGCCAAAAAAAACTTTCTTTATTGACCTGAAAATGGTTCTTCATCCCTCTATTCAGGGACATGAGAAGGCAATTATGTTTGTTTAGAGAGCTGATTATTATGTAAAGTAATATTGAGAACCACAAAAAATGAAGGTGCTGGGATTCATTACATTTGAAGTATCATTATAATTTGATAGAAACACATTATAATAGGGAAAGATGCTAGGAGTGTGGATGTTAAGTACAGATGTATTATTTTTTTTTACAGGAAGCACTTTGAAGTATGTCTGTATAAAATCTATCAATTCTCAGTGCCAAACTTAAGCATAGTGCCAAATATCAGGACACCTGTTATTTTGTCATTGGTACATCAACAACCTCGGCAATCTCTGACTAAAGCTCATAAAGAATATTTATACTTCCTCAAATCTATCCAGTTTACATGGATTGATCTGTTACCATTGAAACTTTCCGTGTGCATTGTAATTTTGCACGTAACTGGTTTAAGCCACATGTATAGTCACAGCTAATTGCAATAGATCTAAGAACTATGTCCAGCAAAATGTGCAGCTACTGTAAGAAAGTCTCTCCAAAAAAAAAGATATAACTAACAATGAGAATTCTTAAGAGGTCTCTGAAAGGCAATGCTGCTTCATGAAGTGTGTATTCATTATAGCTCTTTTTCCTTTGACTTGAAAAAAATCATACTTTTCTTTCTCCGTGTCTGACCTGGAAAGCTTTCCTTGCTCGAAATTTACCTTGAGCACTGGGGACACTTCAAACAAATCTTCTAGATATATTTTAGAAAAACACTAATTCAGGCATTTAATTTCCATGGAGCAGTCAATTAATGATACCATACCATTTTTTCTTGTCCAAAGATCTCATGTTCAACCTGACCTCCTTCCCACCTACATTTTTCCAAGTAAAGAATATAAATACATGAGGATAACCATTTATAAATAAAAAGTGTAAAGAAAGTTTGTAAACATTCTCATGAGAAACTTAGCACAGAAGTAGCTAAGTTTCTTAACTCACTGATATGTTAGCTTTTCTTAGCAACATGAATTTATAATGTGACCATTACTCCCTATGGATAAGACTTCATTAGTTTGATAACCAACTTTTTTTTGATAACAGCTTTATTGATATATAATTCACATACCTTAAAATTCACCCATTGAAAGTATACAATTCAGTGGTTTTTAGTAAATTCATAGTTACCCAGTCATTACCACAACCAATTTTAGAACATATCACCTATAAAAGAAACGTTTTATCCTTTAGCCATCACCCCCCAAACTTCTCCTCCCAGTTAATCCAAAGCGACCACTAATCTTTTAGTATCAATAATAATTGCCTATTCTGGACATTTCATATAAATGAAATAATAAGGTTTTATAATGATTTTTATTAGTTAACTTTATTCAGGTAAATGTACTTCACACTTAAATTTTCTTTCTGAGCCATGTACCTACAATGTTTATAGGGCTATTACATCTTATACTTAAAGCTCTATAAATATATACACAGTTAAAAATATATAGTTGACCCTTAAAAAATGCTAGAATAAGGGCACCAAGACCCTGTGTGGTTGAAAATCTGCATATAACTCATAATTCCCCCAGAACTTAATCACTAATAGCCTACTGTTAACTGGAAGCCTTACCAATAACATAAACAATTGATTAACACATATTTTGTGTGTTATATGTATTATATATTATATTCTTACAAGAAAATAAACTAGAGAAAAGAAAATGTTATTAAGAAAATTTTAGGGAAAAGAAAATATATTTACTATTCATTAAGTGGAAGTGGATCATTATTAAAGTCTTCATTTGTCTTCACATTGAGTAGGCTGAGGAAGAGGAGGAGGAGGAGGAGGAGGGAGGGTTAGTCTTGCTGTCTCAGGGGTGGCAGAGGCAGAAGAGGTAGACGAGGTGGAAAGAGAGGCAGGAGAGAAAGGCACACTTGCTGTAACTTTACGGAAATACGTTGTAATTTCTGTCTTTTTGGTTTTTCATTTCTCTAAAACTGTTTCTATATGATACTGATCCTCCTTCCACCACTTGGTTTAGATTCAGTGTATCAAAGAAAGATCAATGTTGTAAAAGAAGTCACAAGCAGTCTTGAATAAGTGGAATCCTTCTGCCAGATTGTCTAATCTCAATTTTTTTTTTCTGTCACTGTTTCTACATCCTCTTCCTCATCATCTTGCTCAGATGTAGAAGCATTCATCTCCATCAAGTGATCTTTTGTTAATTCCTCTGGGGTGGTGTCTATTAGTTCTTAAATTTCTCCAAGATCCATACCTTAAAACCCCCACCTTTTTTGCCATATTCACAATCTCTTTTATGATTTCTTTGATTGGCTCTGTCTTAAAACGTGAAGTCATGTACAACATCAGGACACAGTTTTCTCCAGCAGGAAATTATTGTTCCTGGCTTGATGGCTTTCACAGCTATTTCTACAACAATGATGGCGTCTTCAATGGTGTAATCCTTCTAGACTTTCATGATGTTCTCTCTGCTGGGGTTCTCTTCCATTGCATTGACAATTCTTTCTATAGAGTACCATGGGTAATGAGTCTTAAAGGTCCTTACGATACTTGATCTAGAGGCTAAATCAGAGATGTTGTGTTTGGGGGCAAGTACACCACTTTGATGCCTTCCATGCTGAACTCATGGGGTTCTGGGATTCCGGGGCCATTGTCTGGTACCAAAAGAACATTAAAAGGAAATGCCTTGCAGGCAAGATGCTTCCTGACTTTAGGGACAAAGCATTGATGGAACTAGTCCAGGAAAAGGATTCTCGTTGTCCATGCTTTCTTGTCGTACAACCAAAAGACTGGCAGCTGGTGTTTATCTTTTGCCTTCAAAACTCAGAGGTTAGCAGCTTTGTAGATAAGAGCAGTTTTGATGATAAACTGATCATAAACTGCATCTACACAAAACAGTAGAGTTAGCTTATCTCTTCCTGCTATAAATCCTGGTGCTCACTTCTCTACCTTACTAATATATGTCTGTGGCATTTTTTTTTCCAGAATATGGTAGTTTTTTCTGCATTAAAAACCTATTCAGGCAGATAAGTCTTTCTCCTCAATGATTTTCTTACTGGCATTTGGGAACTTGTCTGCTGTTTCTTGGGCAGCAGAAGCTGATTCTCCTCTTACCTTGACATTTTTTAAGCCAAATCTCTTTCTAAAATTATCAAACTATCCTTTGCTGGCATTAAATTATCCAGCTTTAAATCCTTCATCTTCCTTTTGGTTTAAGTTGTCATATAATGACTTCACATTTTCTTGAGTAATATTGGAGTCTAAAGGTATTCCTTTCTCATAATAATCCTGTACCCATACAAAAGCTGCTATTTCAGTACAAGTTAAGGCATTTCACACACACACACATGCAAATGCAAGGTTTTCATACCTGCTGGAATAACTACAACAGTTACACAACAGTTTCGTGAATTTTCTTTTCTTTTTTTACAACGGTAAAAACGAATCCTTATGCTGGATTCATTTATCTTGAAACAGCGGACAACCTCAATTGCGGACCTCAACCAACAGTACATATCAAACATCTCAACTTTTTCTTGGAAGATCATGATTTTGCTTCTTGCACTTCCAGCAACACTATGGCATTTCACATGGGTCCCATGGTATTATTCAAGGTTTACAGTATTGCCCTAAACACCATAAAAACACAAAAGAACTATAAGGAATCACTTTTTACTGTATTGCACAATTTACTGGACAGAAAATCTGCTCACATGAAGATGATTAGTATCACATGGTGTTTTAAGTAGATACTTGCAATGCTTGAACTCACCACAATAACAACAGGAGGTGGCTATAAAACCATTATAGAAGTACAGTTAATTTTTATGAAGTTATTGTTTAATACTACATTTTTACATTTGTTTGCCTTTCCCTAGGCTGTAAGTGGCACCATGTAAGGTCTGTGTTTGTGTGCATAAGATTTTATAAATTTTAACTTTTTATAATATATTTGTATATATTTTATGGTAGTAAATGATAAAATAGACTAGTATGTACAGGTATTTTATTCATTGATAACATATCTAGCTTTTTCTTAATTTGTTCGATATTTCTAGGCTATGTGGTTCATCCGTGAGTTTTTTTCAAATTTCTGCAAATCTCCAAAACATTTCCAATATATTAACTGAAGTAAATCTTTGTATAAGTGGACCCGCACAGTTCAAACCCATGTTGTTAATGAGTTAATTGCAAATAGATACACTTTGACCAACCATTGCAACAGGACTCCAGCCATCATGATTTTATTGTTGCTTTTGAACATATCACACATGTTTCTGCCTTGGGGCTTTAGTGATAACCAGCCCTCTGCCTACCAAAGTTCCCCCCAAATATTTTGAGAGCTTATCTCATTACTTTAGTCAAATCTCTAGTCAAAAGTCTCTCAATTCATAATCACACATAAAAGAGCACCCTGCCCTCCCTTTTTTTTTTTTTTTTTTTTTTTTGAGACAGTGTCTCACTCTGTCATCATAGCTCACTGCAGCCTCAAACTCCTGGGCTCAAGGAAATCCTTCTTCCTCAGCCTCCTGAGTAGCTGAGGCTATAGGCACACACCACTATGCCTTGTTAATTTTTTTTATTATTATTTTTCATAGAAATGAAGTCTCACTATTGCCCAGACTGGTCTCAAATTCCTGGGCTCAAGCAATCCTCCTGCCTCAGCCTCCCAAAGTGCTAGGATTACAGGTGTGAGCCACCAAGCCCCACCCTTCCCATTCCCTTTCTATTCCCTTATTCTATTTTATCTTCTTAGCGCTTATCATCGCCTGATGTTTTGTCCATTTGTGTTTCTCCTTCCCCCTGCCTGAATGTAAATTCCCTGAGAGCAAGAAACTTGTTTATTTATTGCTTATCCCTAGTGCCTAAGAAGTAACTGGATAATAATACATATTTTATAAATATCTGTTGAATGAATGGGTGGATGGATGGGTGATTGGATAAATTATGGTGATTGGATAATGAATAAAAAATTGATCCTCTTCCATTCAGATAAAATAACTTCAAAATAGAGGTGTAGAATGTCTGTAGACTTTTTTCATTGTTGTTTAGTTCAATTCAAAATGCTTAACTCTGTTTTTAGGGCTACCGATTAGCCTTTAGCTCTAAAATTATTTTTGATAGTGTATAACAATAGAATCTTAGACAAACTCAGGTAAAAAGATGAGTCACTTGATGATTTGATTTTGATTTGAAGAAGACTTTGAAAAGAATAAAAACAGAAGGGAGTTTTCTAATCAGACAAGCTAACTGAAAACTTGGTTTTACAGCAGACGTTTTATAGACATTGCATAACATATGAGAAACAATGAAGAGGCTTGATTACTAAAATTCTACGGTAAGGTCGTGAGTAGACAATCCTTCGTCTCTTCTTCTCTTCTTCCATTAGTGCATACTTCGCTAGAAAAATTGGAAGCTTTGATCATTTTTCACTTTATTCAAACTGTACTTTTTCATGTATTTTGACATTAAATAAATTGAATTCATGATTTATATCTTCATCATATTTTCCGATACATTTTTACTTGCTTTCAAATCTGTATTTGTGGGATTTGAACCCATCTAAACAGTGCCGGGGAAAAGGTATTTATTGCCTGATCACAAAAATACTGTTCTTTTTTTTATTCTTATATAGAGAGTCACAGCTACAAAAAAGTGATAAGACATATCACTTTTCAAAATTAAGTAAAATGTGTGAATTATACACTTTCCATATTAGCAAGCTAAAATTTGAGTACTTTATAAGCAACACTCTGCTATGAGAACTTTGGAAAGTCTGGATAATCTAAGAGTTTTGAGTGAAAATACAGTATGACTACTTTAATTACAAAAATTTCAATACCATTAAAAAATTAAAATCATGGATTTTAATTTCACATAAAAACAAGAAAAAAAGACACCTTATGGTTTATAGTCACCTCTTTGAACCCCAAGGTAAATGAGCAGAGAGCTGCAGAGGAAGGGTATGTTAAGGCAGTACCCAGAAGGAGCCAGGTCAGACTGAGGTTTACAGAGACCACCCGGACAAGAAAGGAGCTGAGGTCCAAATGAAACCAGAGAGTCAAGAACAGAGAGGAAAATTGTCTTTGAACCAGGAGTCAGGAGCTACAATGCCCACAGATTGCTAGAAGTTGCCAAACATAAACATGAGTTCAGAGATGAATTGCCCAAGTGTTTTAAGAGGATCCTGTCTCCTTTTCATACTGTAGGCCCAGGCCATAAGCAATGGTTCTGCAGCAGGAGCGAGAAGTGGGACTTGGCATATGTGTAACATTTATTTGTGCATTTGCATTATCTGCCTTGGCAGGCAGGCAATTACCGGTCTGAGAAGAGAGGCAGGGACTGGCAAAAGGCCTTGAACATAGTAGGCAATCAACACATTAGTTGGATAATAAATGTAAATTATCCTTCCCCAACCCTCTCCCCCCAGTGAATCAAGTAAATACTTATTGGATAACCAACAAAGCATATTTTTACTTTAAAACCAAATATATTTCTTAAATATTTCTCTTACAGAAGCACTTCGAACTGAAAGCAAACACAAAGTCTTCATATTGAGAATGTTTTGAGAAAGTTTGAGGTATCACGAAGCACTGGTTTTTAAAGTGGAAAGGGCTTCTCAATCATAACCAGAGTTTGTCATCCCTACCGTGATGTTTTCATTGCCACCATTTGTCTGGCTGCAGAGGTGTGGATGGGTCTAGGACTGGCTAGAGAGTTTCCAGGATGAGGCCAAAATGGGATGTACTATCCAGTGGACCTAACAGATGGAGACAGCCTCTGATGGATGGCTCTCTGGACAGGCTGCTTCAGAGACCGCTAGCTCCAAGTGACTGGGCTCAGGCTCTTAGCAATAAGAAATCTGAGGTAGGCCAGTCTTTTGTCAATAAGGATTTTACTGTGCAATCCACTGAGCATTTGAATTAAAAATGAAATGCAATTTAGACTTTTCTTAACCTTTTAGACTTTTTTTGTTGTTTTCATTTTACCTTTTGTAAAAATAACAAAAACTGCTGATGGTACACAGAGATGTGTATTCCAGACTTGCAAAATAATCCATTTAAATCCTGGGTGGTAATTTGTTCCTTCTTTAGAAATACCTTTTTCACTGTATTTAAGTTCATTGAAAGTAAACATAGCTGTGCTTGCCACTACCAGCATTTCTAGTCAATGTGGTTTATGAAAAAATTTCTAAAATTACCCAGATGTTCCCTCTTAATTAAAGAACCAAAAAAATTATGTATTGATCATGCCAAGGTTTCTCCTTACTTCATACTGGCTTGTTTGTGAAAGACAAGTCTTAGAAAAGGCTACCTGTAGGTGATAAAGATTTTTAAAGTATTCTTTTCTTTCCCTTTATTAGGGACAATCCAAACAGGGCTTTTAAATTTGTTTCCAGATGTTGTTTCTTTTTAAAGGAGGATCTTATTCTAACATTTTTTTAACCTTTATATTTTTGCTTATCCCTGAGGGGCAGTGTCGTAAAGTGCTTAAGAACAAAGATCTTAAAACCACACAGACTGGGTTCATTCTGAGCTCCGACATGTATGCTTCTCAGTTTCCACATTTATACAATGGGGAAAATAATATAGTTTGTTGTGAGCAGTAATAAGTTTATATAAAAAAAGTTCTTAGAACAGTACTTAAACATGATAGGTCTATGAAAGAATCAGCTATTCTTATTATTTTGATCTAAGTTCCAGAGGGCCCCAAACATGGCATTATTCATGCTCCTTCAGCTATGCATTTTGCTGATAGCACGTTGACACCATGTCATCCCCAGTATTTGAATTTATTAAGGCTTATACTCTGTGCCTTAATATTACAGCAGATTTATAGATAAATGAAGACAAGTTTTTGTTTTTATTTGTGTGAAGCATTGATTTGAACACTTTCATTACCCATGTACTTTTCAGAATGGGATTTAACACAGACTGCCTTAACAGCAAGTGTGAAACCTTCAGCCCGCAGGCCAAACATGCACCTCAGCTTAATGTCATTTAGCCAGAAGGCCAAGCACCAAGAGCTGGCATTGCCATTCATACCTTCTGCTGTGAAAATACAAGAGAGCGTTTGCAGTCTTTATTATCCTATAAACACGTAAGCTAGGGCTGTTTCCCATCCACCTCACTTCTGCCATAATTGTAATTTACAGTCTTCCTTTGCCTTTTTAGTAAATGCCTTTGGGTGTCTCTGAAATGTTGGCATGCATAAGGTGTCTCTGTGCGTGCATGTGTGTGTGTGTTTGTGTTTAATCCCTCTCT
This sequence comes from Indri indri, assembly GCA_004363605.1. Taxonomy (NCBI): domain Eukaryota; kingdom Metazoa; phylum Chordata; class Mammalia; order Primates; family Indriidae; genus Indri; species Indri indri. The sequence goes on along the minus strand of RJWJ010023502.1, from coordinate 7,563 downwards.
GTGACTTATGTGTGGGTGTGGGTGCATAGTCCCTTTGAGCACATCTCTCATTATTGTTTGTCCCACTGTCTTTGTTGGTCATTCTCTTTGCATGGCTCATAACATCTGTAAGTTCAGCATTCACTGCTTTCTTTACTCTCTTCATGTTATTGCCTCAGTCTATCACTTAAAATTCTACACTATTAGAGTATCGTGCTATTTTATGGTTGGCCCAATTCCTTAATATAGAACTTAAATTTATATTTTATTGATTACTGAATTTATTGAATTATTTTACTTAACAAACATTTGACTACTTACTGTAGACCAGAAACTATTAATAGAGAGTTTGTTTATCTTATTCTCATTTTTAAAAGGTGCAGGAAATTTTGCACAATTTTCTTAACTAAAACATAGCTAGTAATTTAAATATCTTTTAACCTGTTGATTTATTGTACTTGGAACTCCTCATATAAAAAGTAAGGGAATTCCTGTCTTGCTGTAAACACAAAGTAAGAAATTAATGGTGAAAGTGTCTATATATATTTCCAAATAGATTAGAGTATATTTAATGCAGGTTAATGCAAACCCATAATAGCAATGAATTTAATCATGACATCAAAGGAATTTCTTCTTCAGAACAGGGAGAGAATGAAGACAGTCCATCCTATTGGCATGGCTATTGACTCAAGATACTGTGCAATCTGGCTCACAGGTTTGTCTTCTCCCACACAGGCAGAGCATACCGTAGTGTGGGTCCTATAGGAGACTTCTCTGCTTGCAAAGAAGACAATCACTGAATTTTGACTCAGATAAATACCCAGCTACTTACACAAGCCTCTATGCCTATAACGTCTGAAAGGTGGGCATGTTTACACGTGCTGACATTTTTAGGTGAGCTAACAAAGTAAACATCAGTTATTCAGGCAATGAACCTAAAGGGGCCTACAGAAGAGGGGGTAAGAACAAGTGCTGACTAAGAAACAGATGAGGAAGGACTTCAACATGGCTGCCATGTGGGCTTCCTGCTCCTTCATGGGCATTTCTTTGATGTGTGATTTTCAAAGCAGGTGCTGTTCTATTACAATCACATTGTCACACTCCATTATGAGGAAGCAATTAAGCTCCTAATAAGTTAAGAGGTGATATTTTGTATTTTTTTTTAATCTCACACAACCATTAATTTGTTAGCTTTTGAAAACAGATAGGAATTTTTCAATTATGCCCTGCAAAATACCTTTTCTCATTCTGAGTGTTTGAAAAGCAAATGTATCTTGGATCTAGTGCTTTTGTGTTTACAAATCTGGGTATGATTTAGTAAGCTTTAAAGAGATAGCAAGCACACAGTAAGGAAATCAGATTTACATAATTTTCTGCTTGCTTACAGAACACAGCAGTTGAGATTATCTTTTACATTTGGGAAGACTGTTTTAATATGATAAGATGAAATACCACCTACAGTACACTTGATCTTTGCTAGTTTGACTTCTTAAAATAAATTACAGGCTGATTTGTCATAGTAACTTTTAACATAAATTGCTCTTATGATCTAAAGGAGCAATTCCAAAGGAGACTGCTTTTTTACCTCATCTACATAAAAAGATTTAGGTTATTTCTACATTTATTCTTTTCTCTATGCAATCTATCTGCTGTAACTTTACATGGCAGGAACAACAAAAATCCATGCTTTGTTCATTCCATCCATTCTTCTATTCATGCATGATAAGTAGTAAATAACAGCTTAAATGGAGAAATGGCACAAGTAAAAGAAATATGTCGACTTTACTTTTTGTATATAAAAAAGTGTTTTTTAAGGAGATGTGTGTGCCTTTTACTCCCACTGGAAACACTATTAAATTACAACTTTGAAGAAATAAGATAAGCCAGGGCTTTACTCTTTGTCTTCTACACTACACATGTATGTGTGTATATATGTATGTATGTATTCTTGCAGCTTCAATGGTTGCTATAAATAACGACTGTTGTAGTTCAAACATCTGTTAGTTATAGGAGTGTGATTGCTAGGAAAAGAGGAGGTTGAGCTAAAATCAAGGTCCCAGAGGACCCTCTTATACAATCATGAGCCCCAGAATGTTTGATGCTTTTTGTCCTGATTTTTATTTTATGTGTTATGAACATTGTGCTTGACTAAGCTTTGTGTCTCTATAAATTCTGTTTGTCTAAATTTGCCATGGTGCCTATTTTCTGTATCATCTGTATTTGTTATTTGACCACAAAAGAGTTAGAAAATGAACATGGTTATATGGGGTCTAGGATTAGTTATTCATTGAAAAGTGTTCAGATTTAGGTATTTCACATTTAAAAGGTGTATGTGGGGAGTGTACACAGGTCTTCTGGTCAAGCTTTCTTGCTGTACTCTATAGAGATTATATATATATACGTATTATCTCATTCAGGGCTCAGCGTGGAATTGGAGTAATCTTGGATTTATAAGTGGATGATGATTATTTCCTTTCAACTCAGTAGAACAGTAGTATTGACCCCCTGGAGTCTCTGATTGAAGCCTTTGCTTTTATTGTTTTTACAGGTGGGGAAAGGTTTTGTAGAAAACATGAGTAACAGATATAACATAGGATTATAGAATGTCATCTAAACAAAAACTCAAATCAAAAACAGACAAATAGGTTCAAAGAGAGATTTATTTGAAGTCGTAAGAGAATTTCTGCCCTGCCAATCACATGCTTGAAGGCTTCCTGCTCCAGGAAGAACTTCTCAGAGGTGTCCAGTTCACTGTGAAACACCCTTCTTGAAGCTAAGAGCATTTATTATGTATACTGCTCATTTGATACTCGGTCAGTTGATTTTGACATGTCTTTTGGGTTTTTATGTCTAACTTTTGTCTCTTTAACCCTTACTGCCTTACCACAGTTTATGTGACATGCCCCAGAAGAGCCTGCTGATTTGCATTCATTTTCTATTGCTATGAAACAATTACCAGGAATTAGGTGGTTTAAAGCAACACAAATTTATTAGCTCACTGTTCTGTAGGTTTGAAGTACGATATGGTTCAACCGGGTTCTCTGCATATTATCTTGCGAAGCTGAAATCAAGGTTTCAGCTGAGCAGGATTTTTGTCTATAGGCTCTAGGGAAGAATTCACTTTTGAGCTCATATAAGTCGTTAGGATCCCGTTCCTTGTGGTTGTAAGACCGAAGTCCTAATTTCCTTGCCGGCGATCAGCAGGAGGCCGCCTTCTGCTTCAGAAAGTCACTTGCATTTCATAACATAGGGCCCCTCAGTCCTCAAGCCAGCAGCAGCATGGTGAGTCCTCCTCTGGGTTTTAATCTCAGACTTCTGCCATAAGTGGAGATAACTGCCTACTTCTAAAAGAACTCAGATGACTAGGTTAGTCCCACTCAGATTATCTCCAGATTTTAAGGTCAACTAACTCAGGATTTTAATTACAGCTGCAAAACCTTTCACAACCCTACCTAGGTTAGTGTGTGATTGAGTAACCAGGAGATGAGAATCTTGGGAGAGGGAAGACATCTTTAGAATTCACCCTACCACACTGACCAAGGTTTATTATCTTGTGATACTCAGGCAATTCTGTGCACTGGTAAATACTAAGTAAATATTTGTTAAATGAGTCCACAAATGCATGAACAAATGAGTGATAAAAAGACATTTTTAGAAATAGGGTATCTCATCATACAAATTACTAGTAGCTACAACTGAGCCTGTAGGTGAAGAGTTTTTTATTTTACCTGAATAAATTTTGGGCCATTACACTTCACTTTATATACATGATTGAGTTGATTCATCAGGTAAAGACTTACCATTCATTGGTGACAATTTAGTTAACAAATGACAACAAATTTGAGACAAATTTTTTTCTTTAAAGTCCTATTTATCAGCACCTGACAATTATGCCCTAGGATCAAATTTCTTTTATAAACTGATTTATACATTACAAAGCATAGTCACAAACATTATCTCCTCTAACACGATAACCCAAGGGTATTAATAATCCCATCCTACAGATAGAAATTTCAGGTTCACAGTACTGCAGTATTTTTTGAAGGTCTTAAAAACTCTAAATTTTCTAAAAGCAAGTAACTTTGCAAAAAAAGGCAGGGGGCATTAGTAATAATGATATAATCAAAGAATTAAATGAAGAAATAAAAAAAAATACCACTCTGGACAGTCCTTTATATGCCCTGCCCAAATGTTTGATATTAATAATTATGTGTTTGCTATTCTACATTGTATTTAGCACTGGAAATACATCTTCTCAGGTATTAAAATAGTTATCTATGTCAAGTAGAAGAGCCTAGAAGAGTCATTTTGTGTAACAAGCTGAAAAATGACTTCTGATCTCTACCTACCAGTAAACAGAAGAAAAGGTAATATCTTCAAATGACAATATGCAATTACATCTGTCTCTAATTGACGCCTAAGAAATGGTGACACTCATTTTTTTCTTCCAGGATTCTGTAGTTTTCCCTTATTTTAAAACAGCTGTTCGAATCTTTTCATGATTTAGTGATCACGAGATCAAATCATATTTACGGACTCAAAGTTCCTTCTCCATAACTTAAAAATGAACTCAAGTGCTATCCAATAGTATAAAATGTATTTTGAGAAGGGTATTTAAAGGATAATTGGAATTAATTAGACTCATATAATTTAGTAAACATACTTAGGAATTGAAAAGGACTCAAAATGTCCGATCGGAAGAGATGTATTTGCAGGGCTGCAGAATGAGTGTGTTTGTGTTTCTGATGAAACTTTCAGTCATGAGGTCCCTCTAGACCTCTCCTTCTCCCAGCATTGGTCAAGTTTCAATATCATTTTCAACACTCACTTTACTTCTTCTCAGCCACTCCATTTCACTTACAAAATCCTTTCATAATATCCCCATATCATATTTTATCTCATTGTTAGCAAATAATAGAACAAGGCCCTTCGTGAACTATTTTCTTGTAGCTACTAAGTCCAGATTAACTGTGAGTTGGTTTTCATAATCCTGTAAATGACTTTGAGCTTGACCTAGGCACCTGTCTTTAGCATTCAACTGTGAGATTTCACAGGAATTGTTGCCTTGTTCCTTAAAGAATAAAAATGACATTATGGCAATCTTACATAAGAAAAACACACAAAAACCATCATGACAAATTGGGGAATATTAAACTAGTCAATTTGTGCATTTCATTGAACATTCTGAACCATACAAATTTGAATGCAGCTTTCAATACACAAATAAGCCAGTTCTGTAACAATAGACCCTGCCATTGTATATCAGACATTATGCATAGTGCAGCCAGCTGCATCAAAGAGATGGGGGAATTGGGATTTGTTTTCAATGTTAAATAGAAATCCAAAAAAAATTATTATTGTCGCTCTGTAATAAACAGGAATGCTGCTTAATGAAAACCTCTATTTGTATTATTGGTGAGTTTTTTGTTCCTAATTCAGACATGTGGATAAAGCTGCTCTTTGTTAAGCAGTAGCTGCCACCATGCTTAAACTTTGCAAAAGATCATTCTGTTCACATGTGAAGGATATCAGAAGAATAGTTTAAATAGTATAGACAAGAAATTGTTTAAAAAAGAATATTCCAGGAAGATTGGTAGGAACATGCACAGAACTTATTACATCCTTGTTATATCCCTTTATATTTAAAAAATGTGTAATGAGATATTAACATTGAACATCTTTTCCCTCTTTGATGAACAATGCAGTTGCTAATTTTAACATTAAAAAAGGTGTACCCAAGTGCAATTTGTAGCCAAAACTTTTTTATAATGACATGTTTCTAAGAGTACACTAAAACATGTGGTTGCTTTTTCTATGGTTGCTTTCTTTAAGTCTTGCACATAAACTTACAAGGAATTTTAGAATTATTTTTGACAATTGCAATGATGTAAAAAGTCTGTATTAATTGTGATTACAGTTAAATTTAATGTGAAATTAAAATGCATATTAGGCCACATATATTTAAAGGTAGCGCTCTGATTTCATTAGCAGTTACTCTTAGATGTTGGAATACTAGGAGGTAGAAAAGTTGCTGCTATGAAACCAAATTGACACATTTATTGTTTCTAAACTATAGCTTTGCTCCCTAGGAATATATGGTTCCCTTAATCCCTTTTTCATTTTTCAAGTTTTCAAGTCCTGACCTCAAGCATGAATAATAACCTGAAGTGGCTACTTCACTTGAAAAAAAAAAACTGCATTTTATGCAGAGGTGTTCTGAATGCTAATTTTCTGATTTCATGTTTACCTTTGAGAAAATGATGACTAGAGACATGGTCTAGATATATAGCAGAATTTTATAGATGCCTACTCTTTTTATTCTGCACAACATTCCTCTTATACAAATAAATTAACCATTCATAACAGATTTCTAATATAAAAATTATTCAAATATCATTAATATTTCATCAAGAAATAGTTATTAGGAGCTTCATATGCTTGAGACACTAAAAACATCCAAGCTGAACACACTATAAGAGATACAAATAAAGCATACATTGACTGTAGGTCTTGGGAATTATTTCCAACATTTATACTTCAAAAAGTAATTCTATCACTTTCAGCATACAAACTCATTTTGTATTTTATTGGTTGAAATGCCTAATTAAAGTATCTAACTGTTGGATAATTTACTAGACTATGAAATTATTTTGATCGCATTAGATTTAGAAACATTTTAAGATTGTATTTACTACATTTAATATTAATAAGAGTGAGTGTTACTAAATAAATTAATATAGGCAGTGCAGTATGCTGGAAAGGACACTAAAATGAAATTTTAGACACTTGCATGAATTCTTCATGTAGCTCTTCCCTATGCAGGCCTCAGTCTCTTCTGACTTTAACATAATGCAAGCCTAAAATGTCCTTCTCTAACTAGATTTCTGATTGAGTTACACATTGACAGAGGAGAATAGATTCTCTCGAAGTTTCTTTTAAAGCTGGAATTCTAATAATATATGATTTAGTGAAAATAATTCCTTTTCTTCTAGAGTAGAATATTTTGTTTCTATTTGGCAATAAATTCCTTAAAGTTGAGAATTAGGTATTGTTCATCTCTGTGTATTCATCAATGAGCACAATGCTTAACACATAGGAGGTGCTCAATAAGCATTTGTTGAATAAATAATGTGATTACTGGCATTAAAAATTAGTTACTCCCAAATTATGATTTTCTGATGTATATAAGTCTAAAATATCAATTTTCCAGTGTTAAGTTTAAATGTGTTCATTAAGACTACAGATAATTGAAAATACTGTCAAAGTAGAGGCATCTCTTAATAAAATAAGAGCTTTATCTTATGAAATGACAAATCTTTTCCTTAGTATTTTGTGACCAAAGAAACTGTGGTTATATACTTAATGCTGACAGACTGAAACATTTATTAATGCAGGAAGTGCTATTTCTGTTATAGTCAAACTCTTTCAAACAGTAATGTAAATGACCAAATTTGCAATATCCATGAAAATAAGTCAGAGATAAGGTGCTTCAATGTAATAGTTTTAAAAATGCCCACCTCTCTTTTTATAATGTTTTGACTAATATCCAAAGAAATTATGAGCAGCCTATTATGTCAATTTTTT
>RJWJ010023501.1:0-25755 GCA_004363605.1 Indri indri | reverse complement strand
TTCTCAATCAGTTCAAAATACATCAGATAATTTAGTTGCAATATCTTCTTTTGGAGAGATCAATTGATCCCCTCGAATCTGTAGTAATTGCTTATTAGCTCTACAACACAGCTGTTGTACTCTTTCCTCCATTTACCCTCATTTTGGAAATTCCTTTTACCTCCCTTCTATGTTATTGCATCTGTGTTTCCTTCTTTATCTGTTAATTTTCTTGTTTTGAAGGACTCTGTTGTCCAGAAGCTCCTGAGAAAGGCTTTATAGCAAAGAATTAGAAAACTGTGTATCTATAGATGTTTTTATCCTAACTTCACAATTCACTGATATTTGGGCTGGATATAAAATTATAAGCTGGAATAGATTGTGTATTAGACATAAAATTATAGTTGTGCATTTTGAAAGGCATTTGTTCTTCTTCCAGCTTCTGATATTACTGATAAAAAGTCTGGTACTTTTATGTGTCCTGATGCATTTTTTTTTTCTGGAAACTTTTTATGGTGGTTCATTGTATGTGTCAACTTGACTGGGTTAAGGGATGCCCAGATAGCTGGTAAAGCACCATTTCTGAGTGTGTTTGTGACAGCGTTTCCAGAAAAGGTTAGTATTTGAATCTGTAGTCTGAGTAAAGAAGATCCACCCTCACCAATGTGGGTGTTCCTCATGTAATCTGTTGAAGGCCTAGATAGAAAAAAAATTTGGATGAACGGTGAAGTCTTTCTCTCTTTGCTTGAGCTGGGGCATCCATCTTTTCCTGCCCTTGGTTGTTTCTGAGCCTTTGATCTCTGGGACTGTATACCACTGGATGCCCCATTCTCAAGTATTTAAACTTAGACTGAATTACACCACCAACTTTCTTCATTCTCCATCCTGCAGTCAGTAAATTGCAGGACTTCTCAGCCCCAGGAGCCAATTCCCCTAATAGATCTTCTTTTCCATATCTATATATGTCTTATTGCTTCTGTTTCTCTGGGGAACCTTAATATACTTTTATTTCTTTGTGTATTAAAATTTCAAAATAATATGCCTTGATGTGATTATTTTTATTTCTTGTTCTAGGTACTTCATAAGCCCTCTCAATCTGGAAGTGTCTGTCTTTAAGTTCCAGGACGTTTATTTTATGTTCATTATGCTTTATTCTCTTAAATTTCTCTCTCATCTTTTGGGACTCCTATTAATCATAAAGGTTGGTTCTCCTAATGTGATTCACTTATTTTCTCATATTTTTTATCACCTCATACTTTTTCTTTTTGGTCTGTTTCCAGAGAGGTTAACCCTATCTTATCTTTTATGTTTATCAAATTTTAAATATCCCTATTTTATTTTTAATTTCCAGGAACTCAACCTTGTTGCCTTGTTGATATTTTTTAAATATCAAGTGCACATACTTTCTCTGTTCTAGTGAGTAGTGTATTATCTTTTGTCTCTTTAAGAACGCTAACTTTAAATCTTTCTTTCTTTTTCTTTCTTTCTCTTTCTTTCTTTCTTTCTTTCTTTTTCTTTCTTTCTTTCTGTCTGTCTTTCTTTCTCTCTCTCTTTCTCTCTGTCTCTCTCTCTCTCTTTTTTTTTTTTCTTTTTCAGACAGGGTCTTGCTCTGCTGCCTGGGTCTAAAGTGCAGTGGAGTCATCATAGCTCACTGCAACTTCAGACTCCTGGGCTTGGACAATTCACCTATCTCAGCCTCCTGAGTAGCTGGGACTACAGGCACATGCCACCATGCTTGGCTAATTTTTCTAATTTTTGTAGAGTCAGGGTCTCACTATGTTTTCCAAGCTGCTCTCAAACTCCTGGCCTTATGTGATTCTCTGCCTAGGCCTCCCAAAGTGCTAGGATTATAGACATGAGCCACTATACCCAGTAATTCCTCCCTCCCTCCCTCCCTTCCTTCCTTCCTTCCTTCCTTCCTTCCTTCCTTCCTTCCTTCCTTCTCCCTTTCTCTTTCTCTCTCTCTCTTCCTTCCTTCCTTTTTCCCTCCCTCCCTGTCACTTACTTCCTTTCTTTTTTGGAAGTTTTCTTCTGCCTCCTACGTTGGCATTATCTTGGCTTCCACATTTTTTCTGGCTTTTCTTCAAATAAAGAGTTTATAAGTGTGTGGTGATGCTTTTTACCTTATTTATTATTAAGGTGAAAAGATTTGTGAGTTAGAAACTGTTTTATGAGGCTAGGATTTGTGGGCTCATGGGCTTTATTCTAAGGATATAGCATGACAAAGTAGCTTTTTCACTGGATAACCACACATTTTTTCTTTGGAGTCTATCAGTCCTCTCGAAAAGAATCCTCCATTCTTTTCAATGAGGTGAGGATGGGGGTGTTTAAACCTGTGTGTGGCCATTCTTGTTACAAGCAGAGAAAAGCCTAGGAAACAGAAATTTTTGTAAGCAGACTCATTTACTCTTCCCTTTATGAGTATAATAAGCCTGCTATTCTGTGAATGAAGTGCCTGAATCTAGAACTCCCTGTTCCAACTCTCTGAAATCAAATTATCTGTCCCATCTTATAGTGGCAGTCATTTGCAGGGCTAATTTATAACTGTTGTAGACACTAGGCACTTTTGCCTTCGTGGACTCCTTGCTCCCTAAAAAGATAAGATAAAATAAAAATTACATTTTGTGGCTGTGTTTGTATAAAGACAAATATAACCCAGGTTGTACAACTCTCAAGTTTTATTTCTGATTTTAAAATAAATTAAAACATTGGACGGGCAAAAGTATAATAGTCCCTGTGCACTGTGTTGACTGCGCCTAATGAATAAACTGGCCCAGGCCTTCCATCTTCCTGCAGTGGGGAAGGCAGTCTGAGCATCTAATTGTTATGCTTTTATCAAACCTTCAACCAGTCCTCCTATTTTCAGCCCCATCACCCACACCTCTGTCTTTATGGCTTCCTGGTGCTTCCATTTCCTTCCCAACTCCTGGGAATGGAGTGGTTTATTTCTTATTGGCTTCCCTCCCAAGGCCGAGTATTTATATTTTTCTGCTCTGGTAAATCTGTACCTCTTGTTCATCAGCTTCCCAGTGTCTAAAATTTGACATCTGTCATCTGCTGTCACCTCCTCTTTTGCTGTTTGTCCTTAGTTTTATTAATTTTCTTTTATTTCAGTGGGTTTAATATGGGGCTGGAGATAAATGGCTTTGCACAATGTTCCCGCCCTTGAAATTTGGCTGTGGGCAGACAGCAATGTGATCTGATCAGTACCCCGAAGGTGTGCAGTGGGAAGTCTTGAGGGTGGATGACCTTCTCTGGATATAGCAAGGAGAATAAAGAAGTTGACTGTCTTATATACATACTGTCAACTCGTCTCCTTGTTTTTAAATTCCCCATCTTATTCCCATTTTCTACCAGGTCCAGGGTCTGTCTGAGGACTCTCCTGTCTCCGTCTACCTCTGTGAACACTGTAGCTCCCTCTGCCCACCTCCCCAACCATCACTCCCCCATCTACTTTCTCTCCTCTAGAAACTTGTTAAAATCTCCTTTTTTTCATTGATAGCTTCCTCCTTATTTTCTTTGTTATTGTAAATGTGTGCCTTTATAAAAATTTTATGCTATGATTTTAATGGTTTCTTGCAAGGGAGATGAGATAAAATCATACATGTTTAGCCAATAATTTTGTACTAGAAGTCCCTGAATAAAAATTTCAAAGTAAGATAATTATAGGTAAGGGGAAATGAATGCAATTAATCAATTCTCAATTATCTCTTGAAAGGAAGATACCGAATCCTTTTGTGCATGTCATCAGAACATAGAGATGAGTTAAATTGCCCCAGAATTTAAAAATAAACTTAATCTCTGATGACTAAACAAATTAGAAATAGTCAGAATGAAGACCACATGGAATTGAACTAGAAATAATAATGGAAAGACGGCTCAAAAAATCCCAAATATTTGGAAACTTAAAAAAAAATGCTCCTAAATAAACCTTGGGTAAAAGAAGAGTTCTCAGGAGAAATAAAAAATAGTTTTAACTAAATTGAAATTCAACTTATAAAATTTATGAAATGTATTAATAGCAAAAGCAGTGCAGAGTGAAATTTTTAGCATTAGATGCATATGTTAGAAAACAATAAAGATCTAAAATATACAATCTGAGCATAAAGAAAGGAGAGAAAATTAAGTCTAAAGCAAGAAATAATAAAATAATAAAAAGTAGAGTAGAAATTAATGCAACTGAAAGCAGGAACATAATAGAGGATATCAATAAAACCAAAAGCTTTTCTTTGAGAAGATTGATAAAATTGGTTAACTTCTACACAGCTTAGGGAAGTAGAGAAATGATATAAATTAACAGTATCAGAAATGAAGGAGGGATTACCACTATTGATTTCATGGACATTAAAAGGAAAATAAAAGAACAGTACAAACAAATCTGTGGTCAGAAATTAGATTACTTAAGCAAAATGGACCAATCTCTTAAAGGACAGAAACTACTAAAAGTCACAAAAAGAGAAATAGATAAACTGAATGGGCCTATATTTACAAAAAAATTGAATCTATAATTAGTAATATTCCAAAAGAGGAAGCACTATGTCCAGAGGGTTTCATTGGTGTATTCTAGCAAACATTTAAGGAATAAATAATACCCATAATCCACAACATCTGGCAGAAATAGAAGCAGAGGGAGCACTTCCCAACTCTATAAGACAGCACTATTCTAATCACAAAACCAGATAAAGACTTTGCAAGAAAACTACAAACCAATATCTCAATATCTTTTATAAACATGTAAGCAAAAACCCTCAATAAATGTTACCAAATGGAATACAACATTGTATAAAAAGAATTATACAACACAAACAAGTGGGATTTTTTCCAGGTATGCAAGATTAGTTAAACATTTGAAAATCAATTAATGTAAATCATCACATCATGAGAACAGAAAAGTAAAATCATATGAACATATAAATTGACATAGAAAAAAATAATTTAAAAATCCCACACTCATTTGTAATAAAAACACTCAGGAAACTCTGAATATAGGATAACTTCCTCATCTTGATTTTAAAAAAATCTATAAAAACCCTACAGTTAATATGATATTTAATAGTTAGAAATGGAACCTGTCCTTCCTGAAGTCATGAACAGAGGCAAAGATATACTTTGTCGCCACCCTGTTCAAAAACATACTGGTAGTTCTAGCTAATATTAATACAATATGACAAGAAAAAGAAATGAAAGGTATACTAATCAGAAAGAAAGAAATAAAACTGTTTTTGTAAATTATATGAATGTGTATCTAGAAAGCTTTTGAAAAGTACCAGAAACAAAAACAAAAAAAATCACTTTTAGATCTCTTAAGTGAATATGGCAAGTTATGAGGATATAAGGTTAATGTATAAAAGTCAGGTGTTTTCCTCTACACCAACAATGAAAATTTTGAAAATTAAATAATAATACTGTTAAGCAATAGCTCCCTCAAAATAAATGTTTTAAGTATTTTGACTCTCAATTTTCAACGAGAGAAATATAAACATTAGGACGGTTACTTCAAGGAGTTGACAAAAGCATTTATTGGGGCTGGCTTGGCAAGCCCAAAATCCATAAGGCAGACCATCAGGAAGGGCAAACTGGAGCTCTCAGAAATGACCTGAATTTAGGCAGAATTACTACTTCTTTAGGAAAGCCTACACTCTATTCTTAAGGCTTTTCAATTTATTGATTTAGGCCCACTCATATTATCTAGAAAAAATTCTTTTTATTTAAAGTCAATTGATTGTGGATTTTAATGCTGATGAAATACTTTCATAACACACAAAATAGTGTTTAATTGGATACTGGGGACTGTAGCCTAGTCAAGTTGACATATTAAAAATACCATCATAGTTCATCTGTCAATTTAGTACCTATAAACATCTTAACTCATATTTAATTTTCAAATAAAGACAATAACAAAGATGTATTTCTGCTTAAGATGATACAGCTATTCTGCAGACATCTAAAACACATTAACCCTGTTCCCAGAAGAGGATGTAAAATCACTGGGTAAAGTTCACTTTCCTTATTTATTCTGTAATTTACCATGATGTAAGGTTAACTATTATATTAGGTTATTAAGTATGAAATGTCCAATTTCCTTAAGTACTAAGTTTGACAGCTGATATCTCTGACATTTCACTTTGACACTTCTTTTATTTTTTATTGTGAAGGTATGTCCTCATTCTTTCAAATGCATGGTTTGGCTTGTGATTATCTTCCACATTTTTTTACAGCAATTTTTGTGAAGCCATGGATAAGTCAAAAATTCATGTTATTTTCAAATACAAGTTCTGTCATGGAACAAATGCAGCACAGACAGCTTCAAATATCAATGAAGTGTTTGGGAAGGATGTGGCTGATAAATGCACAGCACATCGGTGGTTTGAGAAGTTCCATTCTGGTGATTTTAGTCTTGAAAATGTGCCACATTATAACTTATAACTGTTGCATATCTCTTTTTTGCATCTGCTCACATGATCATATCTGGAATTTATAACTGCCTTCTTTCACCACCTACCATTTTTCCTTCTGCCCTCAGCAAGCAATGTGGCTAGTCATTGGTCTTTTTCTAGTGGGACGACTTAAACCTTCATTCTTGAGGATTATGAGCCATTAACAGTCCTGTCTGAATTGCATTGTTATGGTGTTCCATTGACATTAATCATGGACATGGTACTTCTAAGAGATGCTCTAAGGTATATTGTGTACTACAGACATATTCTTACTTATCTCTATTGGGTGTAGCAACTGAATTTTCCCTGGGGTATCAGGATCAACCACCACAGCCAGTAGAGTAATCCTCTTCTTTGTCTGTTGATTCAGAGGTATAAGGAGAACAAAGTTGGCAGGTGGCAGTCTCAACTTTCAGTTCTATGGAATAATTGTTGTGTTTCCTGGTGTAAGTGTACCTCCGCTGGAAACAAAGACCTCTAGATAAACAGAGCCTAAGGCTGCAGGGATAGGAAGCAAAAATTTTAAGGGAGAACCAGGGATAATGGTGCATGGAGTCACTTCCACTTACACCCCTTGATTCCTGGACTTGTGAATTCCAGCTATAGGAGAAACAGCACCACACATTGGACACCAATTTAGAGCATACACAGTGTCCTAGAGGACATTGCCTGAGCCTCTCTAGGTATTTACATTTAGTTGTCACTATAACTGAGTCCTCAAAATGTTATTCAATTGCTGGCAAGATATGGAGCACCAGGAGCTATCATTTAGTTCTGGTGGGAATGCAAAAATGGTACAACCACTTTGGTAGACAGCTTGGCAGTTTCTTACACAGCTAAACTTCATTTAACCGTATAATCCAGCAATTGTGCATGTAGGTATATTCCCAACTTATCTGAAAACTTATGTCCGCACAGAAATTGGACATGAACATTTCTACCAGTTTTACCTAATCAAAAATTAGAAGCAGTAAGATTTCCTTTAATAGGTGAATAAACAAACTTTGTTACATTTGCCAGTGGAATACCATTAAGTGATAAAAAGGAATAAATGATCAAAGGTATGGGCCAATCTTAAGTTCACATTTTTTTGGTAAAGTCAGTCAGTCTGAGAAGGCTACATAGTGTAGGATCCCATTTATAAGAACATTTTGTAAAGCACAAAACTAAAGAGATGTTAAGGAGATCAGTGATTCCTAGGAGTTCAAGGAAGAGGGTTAATAATTGAAACACTATTTTCGGGGAGACTTTTAGGGCAGTGAATCTATTCCATTTGATATTGTAAAAGTGGATATTAGGCATTTTACATTTGCCAAGACCCATTGAGCTTTAGAGCAGGAAGAGTAAAATTTAACGTATGCAAATTTAAAAAAATCATTCAGGAGGTTGGGATACCAACATGAAATGCAGAAGGTGACAAAACAATCTATTTTATACATTTATGACACAACTTCACTGAAACGGGTATTGGGGAAGGTACTGACTAAAGTACCTTTGGGAATGAACAGAGTCTATAAAACCAAAGCAAAAGAAACTGTACATGAGCCCCTACTCTAGTTGATAATGTTGTTTCCTACCGAGGTACAGGTTAACAATTCTGAAACCACCGTAAACGGAATTGAATAAACAAATAAATGGATGGCAGATGGTAGAGCCAGATTGGTCATTGTTGTAGGGGAAGGATACAGACAAAGGGAAAAGTTTAGAATGGTCCGCAGAGTGATGGGTAGATGGATAGATGATAGATAAATTTATAGATATGAATATATATGGGTTAAAATAAACACATATATCTTCTCTTTTGACTAAGAGGTCTTGAAAGCAATGACACCCCAGTAGGAACAAGTATGTCTAGCACGCAGATCTTGGTTGCTGATTATGTACCTTACTCTTTCTGATCTTTAGTTTCTCTCTACATAAAATAATAATTATTACAATGTATACCACTGGTTAAAAATAAAAGTTAAATAAAATAGGACAATGTGAAGCTTCCCTTTCTTCATTTAAAAAAAAAAATTTCCTCCAATTTAGGGCAGTGGGAATGATCTCAGCTGAATTTTAACCACTCTTCAACAGGTATTTCCTGAGGAGATAGCTATTGTTTTAAGACTTCATGAGATGTCATGGAAATTACTAGGAGAAGAGGAGAGCAAGCAAGTGTGAAAGATTAGAGTACAGTGTGCAAGATTAGAGATATAGTAAAGGGGAACATGCTTAACATGTTGGAAGTGGGAAGAGGGAATGGGGTTAAGAATAGCTCCAGATATCTGATGTGTAACACTGTGCCTATAGTTAACAATATGGTATTGTACACTTAAAATTTTAAGAGGATAGACCTCATTTTAATTGTTCTCACCATCAAAAACACACACACACACATACACACACACACAAAGGGACACAAGACAACTTTTTGAGGTGATGGATATGTTTACTACTTTGTGGTGATGATATCATGAGTGCATATCCAAACACATTAAATCGTATGCATTAAACATGCACAGTATTTTTTACATACATCACTTATACCTCAACAAAGCTGTTAAAAAAAAAGAATGTGTGTTCAAGGCCTCTGAACTTCAGTGCTATCCATCATGACCAATGAGCAAAAAAAACATGAGGACATATTTCTTTTTATCCCTTCTCATTTATTGCTTGGTTGGTACTAACAATACCAGCAACATGGTTGTAGATAATAAAAGCATGTAGAGGTACTAAACACTATCATCACGCTAGTCTATCCAAATCTCTTTTAATAACATTCTCATGACTAAAAAATGATAAATAGATTTAATTTAACATGATGAAAAAGCAATTTCAGCTTAAGAGTTTCTGTTTTGAAACTCTATTTGCTTATTAAATGCATACAAATAGAAGAAAACTCATTCAGAGTACAATACCTAAACAGCCATTATTAACAATTTAGTATTTTATCTATAAATATCTACTCTTTTAATCGTGTGATCCGGATGTCCTTAACTTTATAATAATAAATAAGGTCATAGTGTTTATGTCTTTCTGTAAACTTTCCATTGAAATATATTATAATATATAGAAAGAAATGTGAAAGCAAGTGTATAGATCACTAAATGTTCACAAGTTGAACATAACCATATCAAAAAAACAGGACATTAATAGAACCCCAGAAGCCACTCTCATTTCCAGTACCTATCCCTCACCCCTTCCCTAAGGAAAAATGGGTTGTAATTTCTAACAGCCTTGATTGGTTTTGCCTATTTTTATATTTTATATAACTGGAATCACACAGTATGGATTCTTGTGTTTGAGTTTTTTCATTCACCATTATGATTGTGAGGTTTATTTATACTGTTGCAAGTAATTGTAGATTATTCATCCCCATTGCTATATTTCATTGTATGAATATACAATAATTATTTTATCAATTCTATTATTAATGAAATTCAAGTAATTTTCAGGTTTGGTTTATTTCAAATAGTGCTTTTATGAACATTCCAGTATACATCTTTTAATGAATATATGCACACATTTCTATTAATGATATCTTTTGATAAACATATATTTTAGTTTGAATATAGTCCAACTTATCAATATTTTAAATAATTTTTTTGTGTATCATCTTTTTCTACTTCAAATTCGTAAGGATAATCTACTTACTTTTACTCTAAATACTCGAGATATTTTCAGTTTTACATTTATATCCACAACCATCTGGAAGTGATTTTTGTGAATAGTGTGATATTTTGTCCTGTGTGGCCCAGGACTCAGAAAATTCCATGTGAAAATCTGGCTGCCTATTTGAGAACTCCCAAGTGTGCAACTTGTCATTTCAGCTGTAAATGCTGCTAAAATTTTGCTCACTTCCCTAAGCCAAGGAAATGAGCCTAAGCCAAGCCCAAGCTTCAGCTTGGACCCAGACATAGCAACAATCCTCAGCTCACTTAGAAACAGCCCTTCCCTTCTTTTGGAACTTTAGTGCATTTAGACTTTACTCCTTCCACAGTTCTTGGATGCTATCCATATCTATGTCCATGTCTATGTTTGTGTCTATGTGTATATCTCTATTTATAACAAAATATCTGTCACATCTATCTATCTCTCTCTCTATATATATATATATATTTATTTATGTTTTTACTTGTAATTTATCTGGCGTTTTATGACCTAGTACATACAGTTGGAAGTAAAAATTTATACTTATTTCTTATTTCAAAATTATTATAGCTATGATCCCCAGAATCCTGTCATTAACTAGATTACCAGAATCATATTTTCACAGATTATGTCATAAAAATATCCCTTAGCAAGTGCCTCACATATACCACCAGCTTCAATAACCTTGTATAAACTTACGGATTTATAATTCATGGTTCAAATATCTAATAATGGTGAGAATCTTTGTATATGGGATAAAATTCATTTCTAAAAAGGCTCTTCTCTCCTTCATGATAGGTTTGAGTTAGGAGGTGTTCTATGGCCTGGTAAATAAAGTCTCAGATGTCATTCATCCTTGAAATGTGAAATATACACATTGAGACAGAGAGAGTCTTTGCCTTGTTTTGGTTGTTCCAAAGTAGCCCTGAGACAAAGACTTGTGTGTAGATAGATAGTTTACTTGAGAGGTGATTCTGGAAATACCAAGTAAGGGAGGGGAAATTTCAGACAGGAAAGGGAGAAAAGACAATGAAGGATGCATTAACATGCAGGTTGCTGCTGTGTCCAATCAAGGCTCAATCCTACTGGAGCCTAATAAAAAATGATGTAGAACATTACCAGTCTTTCATGTGCCCTTGAGCATTTTTACTGCCCTATACTTTCAGGCTGTGTCTTGGTGCAGCTGAACTAGCTTACACAGTGCTGGAAAGAGCCTTTAGAAAGAAAAGAGAGACTGTAGCGCTTGAGATAGAACACCGTCAGCATGCCAGACACTGTCCATCCTGGAGCTGCAACTCAGCTTCAAAATGGGCCAAGGAGATGTGAGGTGGGGCATCAGTTGTACCTGCATCCACTCCCTCTATCTCTCAGGTTTACTCATGCTCTAAAACGAGTCCAATTGTGATGTTGATTAATTAGGGCAGTGTCCAGCCACAATCACTAAAAAGAATGGAAAACATTATGATTTACATAATCTGAAGTTTGTCCCAAGAGCATAATTAATATTTATCACCTGCCTCCTCTCCTATCCATTCTATATTTCTCCAAGCCTCTGCCAACACTTTATTTGTGTAAGTAGCCCTCATCATTTATGGTTCTGAACCTCTGGTTACCTTGTTTTTTTCAGTCACAGTGACACAATGGTCCATTCCCTATTATCAATGGACATGGGAACACCAAGAAATACTTAATATTTCTTAGAGTTCCAGATGTAGTCCTTACTGTTATTATTTAGTAGCAATCATAGCTGTTCATGAAAATCAGAACCAATTATTCCCACCAGTACAGTAGTAGCTCCTTTCTTTCCATGAGGACTTTAAAATGACTTGGTGGTAGCATATCATTAGGTTTAGCAAAACACTTACTACACTTACTGTGTCCATAATAGAAACATTAGCCACCGTTCCTACATCCCACTCGCCTCAGTGTTTCAAGACCTCTATTCCCAAATAGGCTAAAGTTTCAGGGATAGATAGCATAGATTCCCCAAGTGAGTCCCTGAGAGTAATGGTAAAGGGAGAAACCTGTGTGTTTTAGCTATTGGTTATACAGTACTGTATAAAGACCTCTGGTTTAACATATATACCAAATTCTAGGGGACAGTGTTCTAAACTTACAAGATGTTGTCTCCAACTGAAACCATAGGTGAACCTCTAAGAATCTATTCCAATTCTCTATCAGGCTAGCTCTATAACTGTTTTGAGTTACATGGAACAATAAGTGACTCCTTCAGTCAGTGCTCATTGTTGTACCTCTTTAGCAGTAAAATGGGATCCTTGATATGACACACTTATATTATTAATATTTGAGCATCTCATGTTGATCAATCAGGCATATAAGTCCTGTTGTAAACTTTGAGATACTAGCAGAGGTAAACCCATTATCTGGGACACATTACTCTCTGTATGTATAGATATCCCCCATACAGAAATTGTAATAGCTAGATTAGCCTTCATGAAAGGAAGTCCATGCTGTTGATCTCACATACAGTTTCCATTCCAAGATATGGTGTGCCTGAGGATAGAGGCTGGCTAACCACCATTGGATGAGACATCCTCTCCCCCTGGTTGTTAATTGTGTCCTCACCAGCAGATGATGACTGGTAGGCATTAAGACGATACACAAGGATCTGAACATTTTTTGCCCACAGTCATATCTACATTCATATACATTGTCCCACAATATTCATGTGTCTGATTTTTCAATCTTTTTTCTTTTGATCCATTACCAATGATCAACATCAGGGGTGGACAAACTTGTTATATAAAGGACAAGATAGCAAATATAGCATGCTTTGCAGACCATCTGGTCTCCCTTGCAACTGCTCAGCTCTGATCATAAAAGGGTGCTGAATTTTGTCAAATGCCTTTTCTGTGTCTATTGAGAGGATCATATGGTCTTTGTTTTTGCTTTTATTTATACAGTGAATTACATTTATAGATTTGCATATGTTGAACCATTCTTGCATCTCTGGGATGAAGCCCACCTGGTAGTGATGAATTACTTTTTTGATGTGCAGTTGAATTCAGATATCTAAGATTTTATTGAGAATTTTTGCATCTGTATTCATAAGGGATATTGGTCTGTAGTTTTCTTTTTTTGTTGTGTCCTTGCCTTGCTTTGGTATCAGGTGACATTGGCTTCATAAAATCATTTGGGGAAGATTCGATCCTTCTCAATGTTATGCAATGATTTCTGCAGTAGAGGTACCAGTTCTTCTTTGTAGGTGTGGTAAAATTTGCACGTCAACCTGTCCGGTCCGGGATGTTTTTTGTAGGAAGACTTTTTATTGCTGCTTCAATTTCAGTGCTTGATATTGGTCTGTTTCAGGAATTCTATTTCTTCCTGACTGAATCTAGGGCAGTTCTATGTTTGTAAGAATTTGTCCATTTCCTCCACAATTTCAAGTTTTTGAGCATAGAGATTTTTATAGTATTCAAATATGATGTTTTGTATTTCCATGATATCAGTTGTGACTTCTCCTTTTTCATTTCTAATTGAGCTCACTCAAGTCCTTTCCTTTCTGCTTCTGGTCAATCTAGCAAGAGGCCTGTAAATTTTGTTTATCTTTTCAAAGAACTGACTTTTTGTTTCATTAATCTTCTGTATAGTCCTTTTGTTCAACCCCATTAAAAAGTGGGCAAAAGACATGAACAGAAGATAGACTAATGGCCAAGAAACATATGAAAAATTTCCCAACATCTCTAATAATCAGGGAGATGCAAATCAAAACCACAATGAAATATCATTTAACTCTAGTGAGAATGACCTTTTATCAAAAAGTTCCCAAAAAACAAATGTTGGCATGGCTGTGGAGAGATAGGAAGACTCATACACTGCTGGTGGGACTGCAAATTAGTACAACTTCTATGGAAAGTAATATAGAGAACTAAAAGTAGAACTACCATTTGATCCAGCAATCCCTGGATATTGGGTATTTACTCAAAGGACAAAAAAAGACATTATATAATAAAGACATCTGCACTTGAATATTTATGGAAGCACAATTCACAATTGCAAAAATGCAGAAACAACCCAAGTGCCCATTAATACAATGAGTGGATTAATAAAATATGGTATACGTATACCATGGAATACTACTCAGCCATAAAAAATGGTGAACTACCTCTTGTATTATCCTAGACGGAGCTGGAGCCCATTCTTCTAAGTGAAGTATCACAAGAATGAAAAAACAAGCACCACGTGTACTCACCATTAAATTGCTACTAATTGATCAACACTTATGTGCACATGTGGAAGTAATATTCATCTTGTGTGAGGCAGGTGGATGTGAGGAGGAGGGGATGGGTAAATTCACACCTAACTGTATGGTGTGTGCTGTCTGTGGGATGGGCATGCTTGTAGCTCTGACTCGGGCAGTGCAAATGCAATATATGTAACCAAAGCATTTGTGCTCCCATAATATTCTTAAATAACAAAAATAAAATAAATAAAAAAAGCTACTACACTCTGCAACAGTAGCCCCAAAGCAGCCATAGACAATACATATGCAAATGAGTGTGTCTGTGCGCCAATGAAACTTTATTTATACAAACAGACAGCAGACTGGATTTGACCTACAGGCAATGGTTTGCCAAGCCTGAAAACACATCATTTACCTCTGCCCAAATGTACATGTATATTCTTACCTCAGAGTCCCTTCTTCCTCCACATAAAGGAGATAACCAAGAATGCTATACCCAAGATTGCACTGCCCCATCATTTTCTCTACCTGATTTTTGCTGTTATAAAAGGATGGCATGAACTTTCTAAAATTATTTTAATATGGTCACTTTACTAAAATATTTTATAAGACCTGTTGGATTTTCAGTTAATTCCATTTGGAATTTTTAGGCATCCCATCTTACCTTTTGCGCATAATGATATCTTGTGTCTTTCTTTCACATATATATATATATATATATATTCTGTTTTATGTCTTATTGTTTTTGCAGAATGACTAAAACACTGGTGAATAATGATAATCATAGGTGCCTTTGTTGCATTCTATCCTTTAAAGCAAATAGTTTCACCTGGAAACAGAATATTGGCTCTTGATTTGAAGTAGATGCTCTCTTTCATATTGAAAAAGTATAATTCTATGAATAATTATTAGAAATTTGAATAGAAGATATCCATTAGGGAATTTGATTTTATTAATGTCTTTTTTTTTTTTTTTTTGAGACAGAGTCTCACTCTCTTGCCTGGGGCGAGTGCCGTGGCATCAGCCTAGCTCACAGCAACCTCAAACTCCTGGGCTCGAGCAATCCTATTGTCTCAGCCTCCCTAGTAGCTGGGACTACAGGCATGCACCACCATGCCCGGCTAATTTTTTCTATATATTTTTAGCTGTCAATTAATTTCTTTCTATTTTTGGTAGAGACGGGGTGTCGCTCTTGCTCAGGCTGGTCTCGAACTCCTGAGCTCAGAACGATCCACCCGCCTCGGCCTCCCAGAGTGCTAGGATTACAGGCGTGAGCCACCGCGCCCGGCCCTGATTTTATTAATGTCTTTTAAGGAGATTATTGTTATTTTAATTTTCTTATACTAATGGTGCCTTATAGGAACAAATTTTCCACTATAGAACCAACTTCCTCTTGAGATAAACTTTACTGTATCAAAGATACATTATTCTTTAAAAACTGCTTTTAAATTACATTCATTAATATTGTATTTAGGAATTTGTTTCAATAGCATAAGTATACTAGAACTATTTTGCTCTTTTGTTTTTGTCTTAAGAATATGTCTGAAAGGGTCTTCCCAACATCTTCTTTCAGAATTCTTAAGGTTTTCGATCCAGCAATAGCACTATTAGGCATCTACCCAAAAGAGCAATAGATATGCTGTAATAGAGACATCTGCACCTGAATGTTTATGGCAGCACAATTCGCTATTGCAAGGATGTAGAAACAACCCAAGTGCCCATCAATTCATGAGTGGATTATTAAAATTTGGTATATGTATACAATGGAATATTACTCAATCATAAGAAATGACAGTGATCTAGCACCTCTTATATTTTCCTGGATTGAACTTAAGCCCATTATCCAAAGTGAGGTATCACAAGATCAGAAGAATGGGCTCCACTTGTACTCGCCATCAAATTGGTACTAACTGATGAACACTAGGGTGCTCACATGGCAGTAATTCTCTCCAGGGATTAGGGGGATGGGGGGGTAAACTCGCAACTAAACCCAGCAACTAAAGGACACAGGGAGCATTGTCCAGGGGAAGGGCATGCCCCTAACCCTCACTTGGGTGAGGCAAAATGTAACCATAATGTTTGTACCTTCATAATACCCTGAAATAAATAATAAAAAAAAGAATATGTCTGACTCTGTTCTCATATAGAAAAAATATATATATATGTGAATTACCTACACTTTGAAAGTTTGAAAGAATTTAACCTTGGAAAAATAACCCTTGGGATTTAGATGGTTGAGAATTTATCAAAGCATATCTTCTGTACAGTTCTAATTCTAAAATAATAACTGCTATTGCTTTCTAAGGAAATTATGCTTCCAGGCCTTAAAATGTATTCATATGTCTTAGAATTTTTAAAAAAACTTAAAGTATGTTAAACAAAAAAATTTCAGAGACTGTGATAGTCAACTGTTTCTTCTGATTTGATTTGTAATTTAACTTCTCCCTTAATAATATTTTCCAGAGATTTTTCTGTTTTACTGTTTTCTATGAAGAATCATCTCTGAAATATGTTTATTAATTTCATTTGTTTTTCTGGAATACCTGTATTTTCTTATGCTTCTCATATGAACTTTTAGTTATTCATTTTATATACTTGTATTTGAGTACTTTTCTCTGTTTAAATACTGAATATATTTAAAGTTATGCATTTTGTCCTTATCCCCTATGTATAATTCATATATAACTGAAATTCAGGATGTTCCACACTGAACTCATTTTCTCTTTTGCCCCTAAGTGAATGGCACAACCAGATTTTCTACTTTAGTCCTTACAACAACTTTAAGAACAAGTATAATCGTCTTTTTATATATGGAAAAATGGGCTAGAAGATATTAAATGACTTATTTAAAGTAATTCATCTAGTAAGTAAACTAGAATTTGTATAATGTATATGTCTATCTATTTATATATTAGGCTCAAGAAATAAATCCCTCAGTTCCTTAACCTTAGTGCTATTAAAATACATTGTGTTATCTGTTATTAAATAATTTGTCCCCCAATTACTTATAGATACAGTTATATATGAATTCTACATGAATTTAATACTTTGATAGGCTGAAATAGTTTTAAGCAATTAAAAATTCACAAATGAAAAAATTAAGTATGAGTCTCCAAATGAGAGAAACCATTGCCTAAGTATTCATAGTTAGGAAACTTGGGGAGAATTAATTACTTTTTAGAAATCCATATTCCCCTGTTGTGAACTACCAATATGAAGAAAACCATTAAGTAAATTTCAGAGAAGCAATTTTGAAAACAAAGCTCAATGAATAACTTTAATTAATTCAAAAGACTTGATCATTATTATAATATCTATGGTCCTGATATTAAATATGTATCTACTTAGTGGATTGAAAGTGTATGCTTTCATAAATTCAACTTGTAATGTGATATCTGGAATTTTTTTAGAATGAAATTTTCTGCTTGTAATTATTTCTCAGTGTGTATTATTAATATCAAATAGAAATACAAAACTGTGTGGGATAATGTGACAATGCATTTGACTTGGAATATGATAAACCTAAAAGGGAATGATAAAATCTTTCATGATAAAATAAATGGTAAAATTTAACATATTTGATATAATTTTAACCTTGATCAATATAATACATTAAAGGTATTCTCTATGTAATTATGAAAACTATATATTTGGGTATTAAATTAAGGATATATCTAATTGTGTGAATTCCTTCCAGATTTCTCTCTTTTCCAACCCTCATTCCCTGCTTGCCTTGGCAATATCATAGAAGCTATGGGATCTGTTTGTTTCCCAGAGAAATTCTGGTTAGAAGGAAGCATGAAAGAATTGGAGAGTAATATTGCTGTCCAGAAAGGGGTCTTCTCCGTGCATTTTCAGAGGAGGACTGAGGAAAGCAGAAGGGAAAATTTTTATCTCTTCACTTGCTAATGTGCAAAATATTTTTCTTGTATAAGAGGTCATGTGTTTGGGGCCCTTGTCATTTGGAAATAAATTTCACAAGACGTTTCAATTCCATTTGATCTGTTGAGTGGCTTGAATAGCAACCATCTGTTAGTGGCTTAGATTACAACTACTGACATCTACTGGATGCTGTGCCTACTTTCCTAGAGACATTTATGGTCCGGGGCATACTTACCAGCAGCAGCCTGGAGGCATCAATCTGATGAATGATTAAGGAAGGTCTTCAGGACCTTCCGAAACTTCTACTTGAAATGAGACAGATGGACTACACTAATATAAATATAGACTCATTAGCTTCTTACATTTTATGTGCTAATTCTGCCAAAGGAAATGTGTAGAAATATACAGACTCTTGCCTGGTGCCAGGGAAGACTGAGCTAGAGGGAAGAATCCGCAGGGCTAAATACACTCTCATCCTTCTGTTATGCTAGCCATGATTACTTTTGGGGAAAATAGCCATGGGAATATGAAAGTCACAACAAATATTTCCCAACCAGACCTCTTCTCCCTTCCATTTAAAATTTTGCTCATTAAGGAGAAAAGTATTTCTTAATTTTGTAGAAATTGCATACTTCCTTCTGGAAGAAGACAAACACCAGGAGGCACAAGATGTAACCCTTTTTGTTTATAACATCAACAGTGCCAGGGGTTACCGTAGTATAAGTAACTCAACTCTCAGTTCCTGGAAACTGAATTCTGCTACCTCTTAACAATTTACAAATCACTTTTCATGCAGTGATGAGATGAACAGTGATTGAAAGCTAACTCGGGGTGTCAGATCTGGATTCCATTCTAACTCTACTGTATATCAGCTACATGTCTTTACTTCTCTAATCGCAGTTTTCTGAATAAAAATAATAACTATTACTGTGAAGATGAAATTAGATTGCATATAAAATTTGGTGAGTTTTGTATGTATTTAATGCATGTTTATTAATGACCAGTGGGTGCCAGGCATGGTTCCAGTGTTTGGGATATAACAGTGAATAACACAATCTGAAAGTATACTTATATTGTGTTCACAACTAACACAGTTCTTGGCATAAATTAGGTCCATATTAGTCAAGACTTCTTCATTTGCAAGTGAGGAATATCCACTTTCAGCTAACTTATGCAAAAATTGGGAAAATTATTAGATTATCATGAAGAGATAAGCAGAATTGTCCAGTTTACACCCTGGAGCTTGTGTTGCTGGATTGTAAGGAAGAGCTGTGCTCAAATTCAGCTTTCCAATGGGGTTGGGGGTGGGGGATGGGATTCCGTTTTGTACAACTCAAATTCAAATTCCCTACAAAGTTGCCAGACAGCCTTCTGAGACCCTACAAAGCTGGCATCTGGGTTCTGCTCCAACTGCCTAAGCACCTGAGGCTTTAATGTTTGTTCCATCCTGCTCAGAGATCTTCAGTGCCCAGCACCACCATAGCTTCTACACACCCCTGATGGGATGATGAGAGAGCAAGAAGTCACATGCCTCCTCTTCCGGGGCTTGCAAGGTTTCCCAATTAAACATCTTCTCCCATACCCCATGAAGTTGTAGTATTACCCTTCACCCAGTATGTCGTACTCACATAACCCACACATAGAAAGGGCAGGGGTAGAGTCAGCCTCATGGATGGCTGGATGCAGAAATACTTTTTTTGTTTTTGATTTTCCATCATTTTCTCATTATTACTTGTTTTCATCCCTTAGTTTCATCTTCTAAGGTGTTGGTTGTCTACTTGAGCCTGAAACTACCACCACAAGCACCACCAAACTTACATCCCTACTCAAAAGGTGAGTAGAGAGTTCTTTCCCATTAGTGCTGGTTTTTATAATGAAAGCTCATGAAAAGACACTCTGGTCAATCTTGGGTTATGTGCCAATACCCAGATCAGTTACTATGTCAGGGAGCAAATCTCTGAGGCACCCAGGATTGGGTCCCTCACTTATATTTCTTTAGCTACTCATTCAACAAAAAATGGGTGTCTACCATGACAAAAGGACTGTGATAGGACCTGGAGACAAACACAAATGGTTAATGGTGTTTGTCCTTAAGTGATCTACTGTCTAGTTGGGAATTAAATAGTGCCATTTATTGAAAATTAGCAATGTGACAGGCCATTTCATTATGCATCATCACTAACCTTCAGAAAATACTGTGGAATAGCTTTATTGTCACCTTTTGATGGAGGAATAAATTGAGGCTTTGAGTGAATCCATCATTTGCTGCTGCTTATTGAGATTTGGTATGTGCTCGGTAAGGTTCCTAGCTGCAGTGATCAGAGGTAAACAGAGAAATTAAATGATTTACTTCTGTTGTTATATTTAGTTCTTTTCTCATAGGAGTCTTCCTCTCACCATGGTTTTGTATCATTTAGAATTGACGTGATTAACCATTCTATCTGACATTAAAATGTTGTTGCTGTGGAAACAGAGAAAATGGCAGAGCCATGATTCGAACCCTGATTTGTTCAGTTTCACTATACTGTGGATCCCTCTACCACAATCTGCCCTCCAGAAGTGCTCTAGTAAAAGTCGTTCACGCTGTGTACATGACTGCTAGCTTTCTGTTAAATACATTTTTTTGGAACACACCTGTAGGTCAATGGAAAGAATCATGAAAAGACCTCTATCTTGACTGAAGACCTGGCATAAGCTTTTTTTTTTTTTAATTAGGCATATCAGTTCAAACCAGCCATTCTTATTACAATACATTATCTCTTTCGCTTTAACTACTTCAAGGTCAGTTTGAGGATCAGATGCAAATGCAATTTTCTGAGATTTCACCTCCAAATCATAACCCCCAAAAGCTCTACACACAGGGTATTATGCCCTTGCTTTTTGGTGTTTAAAGATGTAGCAGTGAGACGTCTAAGTGAAGCAGCAGGGAGGTTTCAATCCTCTTTATTAGGGAAAAAGGAGTAGCAAAATGAAAGACTTCATTAAAAGATTACAAAGATATTTTTTTTTACAGCAGGGTTTTGCCATAACATACAGCACTGGGGTAAGGAAAAAGAAGTACAGCTATGGCCCTGACAAAGAAAAATCTATTTAGCCTCAGGTTCAACAACAAAATACCTTTCCAGAGGATGTGATTGTGAGTGGTGAAAACATATTGTATGTGTTTGTCCAATTATCTGGTAACAACTTCAAGGACTCAGGCTGTTTAAATCACTTTTTGGAACAAAGGGTGGATATAAATAAATGAATCAAATATGGTACGATGATTAAACAAGCGTTTCTCGGCAGGTTTATTGAAAACATTTAGGTGCCATTTTTCTTCTCCTCCCCTCTTTAATTTAAAAATAGCACAGAGTTGCACATGTTAATATGTCATGCTGTGTGCTCATATATTGGCATTGAGTCTCTCAATACTTTCTGAAAACAAAAATCCTAGAACTCTGCTGTTTCCATGGCAACTGAATTTTAAGAAGGTGAAGTTTCCAGTTTGATAGAGCTGAAAGGCGACACTAACGTCAGGTTTCAATGATTCTAAAACCATAGTATTAGAGGAGTCAGTACAACACACAAGGTTCAGATGGACCCCACTCAGCATTTATTTTTCTGCTCAAATAAAGTTTAAAAACCAATAAAATAAGTTATTAAAATGGTAATTATTATTCTATAATCCAATATCATGTAACATTAATGATGAAAATACGTAGATTGAAATTCTAATCTAATGTCAGCCATAAAGAAATATTAGAATCAGAATGGAAATTCTTTACTTGATGAATTTCATTGCATGAGATCTTATATTGGTTATGCAGTTTTATAGAAGGGATAATACAATATGTGTTATTGATGTCATTTGCTCCTCTGTGCTCCAAGATCCACAAAGACTTATAAATAAAACTTGAATTTGGAAAGAAAGAGAACCGGAAATACTCTCTAAAAGAGGTTTTCTCTGGTCCATGAAAAAACACATTTCAATTGAGCACAATGTATTAATTTCTTAGGGCTTTTGTAACAAAGTACTATGAACTGGGTGGCTTAAACAACAGGAATGTATTGCCTAACAGCTCTGGAGGCTAAAAGTCTGAGATTAAGGTGTGGTCAGTGTTGGCACCTCCTGAAGGCTGTCATGGATAATCAGTTCCACACTTCTCTCATAGCTTCTGCTGGTTTTCTGGCAATCTTTGATGTTCCATGGTTTGTAGACCTATCAGCCCATCTCTTCTTTATGTTCACATGGTGTTCTCTGTGTGTGTGTGTGTGTGTGTGTGTGTGTGTGTGTGTGTGTGTGCGCACTATTAAAATTTTCCTTTTTATAAGCACACCAATCATACTGGGTCAAAGACTCACCCTACTCCAGCATGACCTCCTCTTAACTAATTACATCTGCAATGACCCTATGTCCAAATAAGGTCATATTTCTACTACAACACTCCACTTCTCAAAAAAAGAGAAAAAAGAAAGAAAACAGATGTAGAGAGTGGAATAAGAGATGGAAAAGATTAGGAACAGGAAATATAATTCTGGTGACAGTGCTTCTGTCTACAGCTATTTTAAAAAGGCAATGAAATCAATCACCCAAAAAGGAACGAAGAACATCTACATCTTGTTCCAAACTAAATTAAATTCCACTTCTATATGTATTTAATTCTTAATTCTTATAATATTAACATTTGGGTGAGCTGGACGGGAACTGCATAGTACTCTGAAATGTGGCTACATACTTTCTTGATGTGGTGACCAAGACTTTATCTTTTATATAATCCATAACAGGAGGCAGCAAACTTTTTCTTAAAGGGGCATATAGTAAATATTTTCAATTTTGTGGGCCGAAAAGCACAATCAAGGCTATTATGTATGTACTTATATGACTATTTAAAATGTGACCATTTAAAAATGTAGACAATTCTTAGCTCACAGGCTATTAAGGAAACAAAACAGAGCAGAACAGAACAAAACAAAACAGGCAGTTTACTGACCTCTCATCAATTAATATAATGTAGTGAATTATGTGAGCAAAACCTGATGTAACTTTCTGAGTTACTGTGACCTGTTACAATGGTTAGCACTGTGTTATAAGAGAATATACAATGGGTTGAATTGAACTGTAGGTTGGAGCTGGAACCCAGACCTCCAAGTAAGAGCTAGAAGGCATAGCTTGGAGTGTTCCAGGTGAGCTGGGACCCAGGAAAACTTGCTGTTGGGAGACTCAGAGGCACTAGGCCATGAAGGCAGCTTAGCCAAAGCAGCAAGAAACAACTGCAGGATAGTATGAGGCGCAACGCTTATAAATCACTTAACACAGTGCCTTGCACACAGTAGACATTGAATAAATGTCAGTTAATACATTTTTTATCATCATTATCTTATATCAGAAAAATTCAGCCTGGACTCTGGATGAAAACAGGTATAACTTGAAGAAATTACAGCTTTTTCATAGATCCTGGAAAAGGAAAAATAAAAGACTGTACACAGCCAAAATGAAGGGCTTTCTTAGTGACCCAAATGCTCAACTGCTCAACCAAACTGGGTCAAAGTAACTCTCTATAGCCCCATCTCTGTAAGACACATCACTGCCCACCATCAAATCGCTATAGTCCCAAGGCATGCTTCAGAAAGGCAGTTTGTTGCTTTTAAAATATATATATATGTTGGAAAATGTTTTCTTATGGGCGATTAATGATGAAGTGAACTGAGAATAGTTGAAGGTCATATTTCAAAAGCACTCCAGAGCCTTGGAAAATAGCAGCCATGTCCCCACTCGATAATTTTGTTTATAAAAGGAAACATAAAAGCCTGCAGTAATAGAAATTTCAGTAATAATTTCTCTTTAGATTTTTTGCTGCTCAAGAGTGTACAAAGTCAATCAGACTTGCAAAGACAGGTGTATGGCTGCATCCGGTACCAGGCATCTGGTCTTCCATGCTTCCCCGTGCCAGTATTTGCACAATGCACTGCTCACACCCCCCACTGCAACTAGACTCTTTCTGGAGACTGTGTGTAGGACAGCTCTGGGAGAAGGAGGCAGAGAGGCAGCATTGGTTCCCAGACTTTGTGCACAAAGGGTTAGTGCACAACCCTTTTGTCATGATAATGATCATCTATAGCATCTGTAGCTTATGAAATGGCAATGTTTCCCAAAGTGGGTTTACAGAACATACTCTGTTTTTTATTACATATTTCTGAAATTTATTTGGCCACATATTTTTTCCATCAAGAGGTATTAAAATCCTGCAAACTACACATAAGAAAATGTTGCATAACCAAAAAAAAAAAAAAAAAGACAGCTCATCATTTGCCAAGGTTTCTATGTACCTGCTAAGATGTTAAGGAAGGATGGTTTCATGAAACTAATGAAATTGGTTCCAGGATTTCAGCAAGGCAGTTAGAATCTAAGGGAAAAACTAGATGTTTTCCTTCTAAGAGTAGAAAGAAGAAAAGGATGCCCACTCTCAAGACTCTTATTCAATATCTTATTCAACATGGAAGTTTTAGCTAGCACAATAAGAAAAGAAAAGGAAATAAAAGGTATACAGATTGGGAAGGAAGAAATAAAATGTCTTTGCTTGCAGACGACATGCTTCTCTATGTAGAAAACGTGAAAGAATCAACAACAACAACAATAGCAAAATTCCTGGAACTAATAAGTGTTTATAGTAAAGTTGCGGGATGAGGTTAATATGTAAAAGTCAATTGCATTCTCATTTATCAACAGTGAACAATGGGAATTTGGAATTCAAAATCCAAGTGCCCATCAATACATGAATAGATTAATAAAATTTGGTGTATGTATACCATGGAATACTATTCAGCCATAAAAAATGGTGATCTACTATCTTTTGTGACAACCTGGGTGGAACTGGAGACCATTCTTCTAAGTGAAGTATCACAAGAATGGAAAAACAAACACCACATGTACTCAATACTAAACTAATCGATCAACACTTATGTGCACATATGGAAATAAAACTCAATGGAAAACAAGTAATTGGGAGGGGGTAGGAGGTGGTGGGTAAATTTACACCTAATGAGTACAATGTACACTATCTGGGTGAAGGGTACACTTATAACTTTGACTCAAACTTTGACTCAAACTTTGCCGTACAAAAGCAAATTATGTGTGTATCCCCATAATATTCTGAAAAAAAAAATCCGCAATACATGTACATTAGCAGCAACAAAATGAAACAGTCAGGTGCAGTGGTGTGTGCCTGTAGTCCCAGCTACTTGGGAGGTTGGGGTGGGAGGATTATTTGAGTCCAGGAAATTGAGTCCAGTATGGCAAAATACCAAGACCCTGTCTCTAAGAAAAACAAATAAAAATAAAAATGAATAGGTATCAGTCTAACCAAATATGTGTAAGATCTATATGAGAAAAACTACAAAACTCTGATAAAAGAAAACAAAGATCTACATAGAGAGTTATCTCGTGTATAAACAGGGAGACTCAATATTGTCAAGATATCGGTTCTTCCCAACTTGATTCACAGATTCAATGCAATCTCAATCAAAATTCCATCAAGTTATTTTGTTGCTATAAGCTGCTATAAACAAAATTATTCAAAATTGCTCAATTTTTCTGAAAATCTAAAACTGTTCAAAAAGTAGTCTATTATTTATATTTTA